>JASDQU010361300.1:491-11865 GCA_032191745.1 Picea mariana | reverse complement strand
TTCCACTCTCTTCTTTTCTCCCTCTTCCCCTCTCTCTCTACCCCATCGCCCCCCGCACTCTTGATCCAGATGGATGTTGGTGGCCTCCCACCTATTCCAACTGGTTCATTTTGGTAGTTGTTTTCCTAGTTTTTGGGTCCCTGACTTGCAGGCCCATTTTGAGGCCCTAAACAACGTTTTTAGGGCTCACCACATTCGAAAATGACCTTTGATAGAATGCAACAAAATGTGTATTTCTCGGATAAGACTTTTCCCACGGGCTATCGTGTGCCTAAAACAGAGATCGTATGCAAACGTTACGACCTCGAGAAGTTGATGTACTAACTTACCTAAATGGGGCCCACATGACTTTTGGCGCTTCATCTCCCAGGGTTAGGTTTTTGGATGTCTAGGGATTTTTACATTCTTGTTTATTGTAAAAAGGCCTTCAAAGCCTCATTGTAGTCATCTTATTGCAAATGAGCGTAGTCATCACATCTCTTGTCAGAGATAAGTCGCCACCATTCCAACAAACTTGTTTTCCACTGCATTTTACAGTTTTAGCTTATTTCCTTATTGAATAGAAAACTAGTTTGAATGTATCTCTGTTATTCTATGTTAAGCATCTTTTAATAATCTGTATTCATTTCATTCTTCTCATAAAATCTGTATCAGTGGTATCAGAGTAGTCTGATCCTTTTTGTCTTAATGCATGTCCCCAATGAGGTCAAGGTACAAAGAATTAGGTGTCGATCTTGTTTATCTTGAGGACAAAATCTCTCGCACGCCCAAACGACCTCTCATGGCAGGAGAAAATAAAGATGACGGGACAAGAGATCATTTCAAAATGTTGCTTGAGGAATCCCTCACATAACAAAGGAAAGATATGATGGATAGTTTCGCATAAATCCTTCGTCGACTACCAACAGGTGACACATCTTCCTCGAGCGAAGGCACCGCCCCCTTCAAAGTACAAATCAACTTAGATATTCCTATATTTGAAGTTCAGATAGACACATATGCTATAGACAAGTGGTTGAATCTACTAGAAGGATATTTTTATGTCCATAACTTTTCAAATAGAGAAAAAATTACTTGTGTGCTCCTCAAAGCCATTCCCCATGTCAAAGATTGGTGGGAAAATTTCTTTGAGAAAAAGCAAACAAAGGAACCCTCATTATTTACAGTCGCGACCACCTGGGAATCCTTCAGGGATGCTATTAAGGAACAATACTACCCTGTCGGAAGTTATGACGACTTGTATACCAAATGGACCACACTACGACAAGAAAGAGACCAAGCAGTGCAAGATTTTACAAATATCTTCCATGCCCTGCGCACCAAGATGGGTATCAAAGATTCAAAGCGACATCTGGTGCTCAAGTATCGCAGTGCTCTGCATAGATACATCCAAAACGAAATGTAATTTCTAGACATCTTGTCCTTTGGTGCGACCTATCGATATGCCATCAAAATTGAGCAAAAGCTCAAACAAAAGACACAACAACTTGGGCCTGGGAACCTCTTGCAACAAAAACCAGGAAAGGGAGGCCCCAACCTACATAATAAAGGACAAAGAAAATATGGACAGTATCAGGACAACCAGTCCAATCTACAAGCAAAGAAGGACACCGGAAAGACAAAGAAGGATACCGAGAGGTGGTGTGACTTCCATAAGAGCCCTTGGCATAACACTGTTGATTTACGCTCAAAGCAGTCGTTGGTGGCCGAAGTGAAAGCCTCTGAATCAGATCTGGGTTCTGACTCTGAGTTAGAACCATAAAGGGGAAGACGAATCATTGACATGAAACCCAGTGCCACCGTTGCTACCACCAAGCTCCAGCCTGGGGAACCAGACTAGCCAAAAGAAGGCAAATACCTTTTCCATTCGCAGATATGGGTAAAAGGAACCCCACTACACTTCATCGTTGATAGATGTATCCAGAAGAGCCTCATCTCAGCAGAGGTCATCAAGCGGTTGGCCCTGCCGACAACTTCGCACCCGCAACCCTACACCATTGGATGGCTCTATGAAGGAAGCGATCTCTGTGTCAACCAACAGTGTCGACTGTCGTACGACATCAACCCCTTCAAAGACAAGGTATTGTGTGATGTTTCTCCTCTCAAAGTTTGTAATGTTATTTTGGGCCAACCTTATTTATGGAAATGTCATGTTGTATATGAGTCTAGGCCTCATAGTGTTATTATTACTTTGAACAGAAAATTGTACAGGATATCCAAGGCAATCCCTCCTAGTTATATTTTCTTGATCTATGCCAATTAATGAAGGAAGGTCATCTCTTAGACCGGGAAATTTGACTTTTTCATGATTCACTCTGAGAGTAAGTGAAAGATCGCAGCCACATCCAGGGCCTCCATGACCGATCTCTCGACGCAACAGAAGCAAGTGGATAAGGTCATGGAATAATACTCAGATATATTCTCCTCTCCTACCGGGGTACCTTTGCACTATTAGGTCAAGAATCCCATCGATCTGAACCTAGGCGCACCGCTACCCAATGGGTCGGTCTACTACTACTCTCTGTTAGAAAACAAGGAGATCAAGAGGCAGATCCAAGAACTACTCCAGATGGGGCACATCAGTCCCAACTCATCACCTTGTGGGAGCCCAATCATATTGGTGTAGAAGAAATATGGGACCTGGCGACTCTGCATTAATTATCGAGCCCTGAATAAAATCATAGTTCATAACCGATACCCGATTCCTCTAATCGATGACCTCCTTGATCAACTCACATGGGCCAAATACTTCAGTAAGATTGATCTGAATTCTGTCTACCACCAAGTCCCAATAGAACATATAGATGTATCAAAGACTACCTTCAAGTCAAAAGAAGGTCTTTTTGAATGGTTGGTCATGCCCTTTGGTTTGACAAATGCTCCAACAACTTTTATGAGGATGATGGACGATATCCTAGGACCTTTCACCAGTACTTTTGTAGTGGTGTATCTGGATGACATCCTCATCTACATCAAGTCTTGGGCAGAACACTTGCATCATATTCAACAGGTTCTGCACACCCTACGACAATACAAACTATATGTAAACTTGGAAAAATGCTCCTTCGACATGGACAGGGTCCATTACTTAGGCTACATCATTGATCAACATGGTGTGCATGTGGATCCAGCCAAGATCTAGGTCATTCGTGACTGGCCATCCCCAACCACACTCACTAAGCTTCAAAGCTTCTTGGGCCTCGCCAATTTCTATTGTAGGTTCATGTTGGGATTCTCTCATCTCACATGGGCCCTCAGCTAAGTAACTAGGAGTGGAAATAAGGCATCATTTGTGTGGGTCCTATCCTAATAACAATGCTTTGATGACTTGAAGAAGTGTTTGTGCTCATCCCCATTACTTTCATTACCGAACCTGCAACATCCCTTTGAGATCAAGATAGATGCAACAGACTATGTTGTGGGCGTCGTTCTCACTCAACACGGCCACCACGTGGCATATCATAGTGAGACACTATCATATGTTGTCCGTAAGTACCCTACTTACGAAAAATAAATGTACTCCATTGTGTAAGCCTACCGCCAGTAGAGACATTACATTTTGGGGAAGGAGACAATCATGCACACTAATCACAAGCCACTACAGTTCATGCAGACCCAAGGAAATTTGCAGAATGACTGCCATCAAAAGTGTTCCACATACTTACAACAGTTCCATCTCAACATCAAGTATCAAATAGGAAGTACCAACCGAGTTGTTGATTGCCTCAGTCGACCTCCAGTTGTGGCACTCACCATGGTGCTAGATTGTTGCGGCCATGAGACCTATGGATGGCCCCACCTCTATGAGACACACAATGAATTCTCCACAACATACCAAATGTTGGGAGAAAACTCAATGGTCGCTAATTTCCATCTTCAGGACGAGTTGTTGTGTTATCTAGGCCATCTTTGTGTTCCATCAAGCGAGCGTGTGAAGCTAATTTTGGAATCTCACTACAGTCGGGTGGTAGGACACCTTGGCGTCGAAAAGACAATGGCGGTGATGCAAAAACATTTCTACAAGACGAAACTTCGACAAGATGTCGACAAGTATATCAGGTCCTGCACCGCCTGCGTTATTGCAAAATCGACCACTAAGAAACAGGGCTTGTACACCCCTCTTCCTACTCTAACAAGTCGTGGGAATCCATCTCAATGGATTACATGTCAGGCCTCCCGTCCACCAAGAGGGACACTGACTGTGTTTTTTTGGTTGTTGATCACTTTTCCAAGATGGCGATTATGGCTTCTCGTAGGAAGAACATCACTGTAGAGGCCACTGCCAAGTTGTTCTTTGAATGCATCTGGGTGCACTTTGGGATCCCACAAACCATTTTCTCAGATCAGGATAGTTGGTTCCTCAGTACATTCTGGTCGATCCTCTGGTCACAGTTGGATACCAATCTCACCAAACCCACTACCTTCCACCCCTAGAAAGATGGCCAAACTGAGGTCGTTAATCGGATGATCGTACATATCCTGCGCATGTACAATTCCAGGAACCCCCGCACATGGGATGAGAGTCTTCCCTGTGTCCAACATAACTACAACCAATCCCTTTATCCAGGTGGATATTGGTCGCCACCCACCTATTCCACTTGGACCCCCACCATTGTTTCTTTCAGTTTCCTTAATTGTAGCACAATTTACTATTTTTGGTAGTTTTTCGGGTCCTGAACTTCCAGATCTATTTTGGGGTCCTAAATGACGTTTTTTGGGCATCTACCGGTCAAAAAATATCAACTTGATATTTTCTGCCAACAATTGTAGTCCTTTGATAGATATTTCTAACGATGTATCATATGCGTCAAACAGAGATAGTATGCCAAAGTTACAACCCCAGGAAATTGATGTACCAATTTACCTCGACGGGGCCCATATGCTGGCGTTTCATCTCCTAGGGTTAGGATTTTTGGATGTTTAGGGTTTCCAAAGGTGACATATTCTTTCATCCCATGGTGTTTTGGGAGTTCTGCAACACCTAGTTTCACTATGTAGCTTGTGAAAGTTTATTCTTATTTTAGCAACGTTGATTTTCTTATTTTAACTTTTCAAAACTAAGAGGTAATTTTGATATTCTAAATTAGGGTAAACCACCTCCTTGTAGTATGTTAATTTCCTTTTATCCACTAATTCTTTATCACACCACATATTCTCCTTAAATTTAGAAGTGATAATATTTGTAATATTATCAATATTTAGCATGATTTATTCTTCTTGTATTTCCCATTTATTTAGCCAATATTTGGCATATTTATGCCATCTCTGTTTGGGGAAAAAATATTATTTATATTTTTGTTCTTTTTTATATATTTAATTCTACAATGCATAGGAATTTTGATTTCACTATAACTTTTTATTACCTCTCCCATTGGGAAAACAAATTATATGGTAAATATGTATGTTATGAGATTGAGACACTTACGAGTTAGTTAGAATCAACTTGGTCTAATGTGTCCTTATGTTAAAGTGTGTTTCTTCAGTATACATTAGTATGCATTTGTAATCTGACGGTCACGATATGTTCTAGACATAGAGTGATCCAGCGACTCATATTCTCCTTGATCTTAACAACTGCATTGATCCATGGATTATCACCTAATTGGTCCATGATCTCTATTTAAAGAGCATGGAGGGTCATTTTATGATGATCGATGGTGAGAAAATCTCTTGTAATATTTTTCTTTTGCATTAATAAACTGCCTCAAGTGATCGCATTGCCTGAGGCCATGGATGTTTCTCTATTGGAGTTTTACCATGTTAAAACATAGGTGTGTTGATCTTTGATCTGGTTTTTGTTGGAAACACCTACCACACTTAGAGGGGGGGTGAATGAGTGTGGGACTCTTTTTACCAAAACTTCCCTCTTAAACAAAACTCATTAGTTAGCATTCAACATTTACTTATTACTCATTGTTGTCATTTATAACCAGTTAGATGTGAACATATATCAGCAGCATATATCAGCAACATAGATCATCAATAAGTCATCACCACAAAGAACACAAAGAGAACAAGATATATGTACAATTTTCTTTTTATTACGGACTACAATCCTTGGGGTTTTTCAACAGCAACTGAATAGAGTACAACTCTACAAGAGCACCAGCTCTATAATGAAAGACTTGGCTTACACCCTCAGCACCAACTGAGATGAGGCAACAATCCTCAACAGATATCAATCTGCAAAAGGTACACGACCTGTCAGTAGTGCAGCCCGCATGGGTACGTGCCTTGGCTCACTACAGCCCGCGTATGAATGTGGCCAATATATACAACAACCCGCGTATGCCTTCTGAGCTATTAGGGTTTATCCTTGTCATCACATACTCAGATCCTCTGAAAACTACAAGAAGAATTTATTCTATCTTCCACTGTCCAAACTGACCACCAACCAGTCACAACACATCCAATCTTTCCAATAGCTTACTCATGCTCCACAACCAATCAATATGAAAGCTAACCCAATCATGTATAAGAAACTAGTATACCATAGCAGTCATATCACAACTGAATCACAAGATTACTTCTAACTTCATCAACCAACATAAACCGCATCACAACAACTATACCAAGAATGCCCTAAGAATTCACAACACAACAAGCAATAGTAACCATCAATACAATAATGTACCCATACCAGTGTCTCAGTGACAGATTTGAGCCCATAGAATCCAGATATGGAACTTGCTTCAATATTCAACAACCGGTCATTAGCTCAAACACAAATCTCCATGATTTTATCCACTATACATGCCCTCTCCTCATACAACCCATGTATGTATGCACCCTGGCCCATTACAACCCGCGTACACCTCAAAAACTAGGGTTTCTGAAGCTCCGAGACTTTTGTCGTCAAGATCTTCAATATTGCCAAAACTTTGATGCGTCCATCAGATCCTCCTCATGCTCTCTTTCTCAGAATAGATCTTCAATCATGGTCAAGAGATCCACACCAAAGATTCTCTCACAAGAAGCTCTCACAAGAAGCTCTCCATCAATACTCAAAAAGATAATCTCACATGAAGCTCTTCATTGATCCACAAAAGGGATTTTTTCAAGAGACCATTGCTATCTTATTTATACTTTCATCCTCTAGGTAAATTAACCCATTTCTATGTCACTTAACCTATTTTCCTTATTTCAGGGTTAACCACTTTCCATAAATGGAAATTTCTCCAATCTTTATCATTTAAATATTCCTTCTTGATTTTGTCACTTCTCTTTATTATTTAAATAATCCACCTTGACCTTTTCACTTTAATTTATCATTTAAATAATGATTTCTTCTTTTAAGGMACTTTGACTTCTTTGACCTTATGGGGGCTCAAGCCATCATATGAGGGTCCTTCAACTTYGTAAGKCCATAACTCTCAAACCATCAAGAGTTATGTGATGTTCCACATACCACCGGAAATGGCATGACAAGCACTATCCATCTAGGATAGTTTCACCAACAAAGTCAATGATCTTCTACTCTTTATTCCACATGAAATCATGGGTTCTCTCAACTATAACTCAACCGCAAAGCATCTTCCCGTGAGGGCTTTCACCATAAGAAGACGACTTTGGAGTTCATCCATTTGCACCATGACAAGAAAATAATTAGTCATATTTACATAAAAAAAAACTATGTATCATATATCAAGGAATCCATCTTCATCATGTATCAATGACAACTCATTGATCCATCTTCATCTATGCATCATATAACTTATTGATCCATCTTCATCGATTGGTTTCCACTTGACATCTATCATTCTCATCAAGGACAATACATATACATTGTTCATCAATCATCAGTCAATCAAGCCTATCTATCAATCCATTGACATCAATCAATCATTTAATCACTTGACATCAATCCTTTTACATCAATCAATCAAACCATTGGCATCAATGACAACATGATCCAACAATCTCCCCCTTTGGCATTGATGGCAATACCAATATTGATGTCAACACCAATAATTGATATCAACATGTAGAGAAGGCATTCTCTACATCTATAGTCATCAATCATATCAATGTGACTATCTCTCCCCATTATCTATGACTATCTCTCCCCATTAAACATCAATCACATCAATGTGACTATCTCTCACCCTTTGACATCAATGTGACTATCTCTCACCCTTTGACATCAATGAAAAAGGGTCTTCTCTCCTTGGGGATTCTCCCCCTGCTTGAACTCTCCTTGGGGTTGCTCCCCCTGTCTGAATGCCTTTGATCTTCCCCTGAATAATCTCTCCCCTTTTGATCAAGGGATATCACTATGATGTAATGCTGAAGATACATCACTCATACTCCCCCTGTGACCATCGCTCCCCCTAGAATTATGCCTCTGTTCTCTTTCAAATATAGGGCTCTTTTCTAGGTATGCATCTGATAAATATCTCCTCCTAGAATCATGGGAATAAGAATGACTCCCCCTATGGGTATGTCTCCCCCTATGTTCAATCGGATCATATATCAACCATTCTCTCTATGACGATCCTTGGACTTGTTTATGCATCAAACTTGTGCCATACCATACATCATGAAACAAAACATATGTCAACAATGAAATAGAGAATCATGAACAATATATCAGCCAGGTACATCATGTACCAAAATGTTCCCACAATGCACAAAACCCATGTACATCAACATCATACAATGTGTCAAAAGATATCATCCATGGAATGTATCAACCACATGTCTCTATCAACATGTCAACATGTTCATCTACCAATATGCCAATCCATGTGCATCCACCAATATGCCAACCATGTGCATCTACCAACATGCCAAACAAGTTTCATATCACTCATGATATGTCTCCATCAAATCCTCCATAAAACATGTGTCAATCAAACTACTAGTAGGTGCCTATACCAATGTACTAGAAGTGTACCAATCATAGATCAAGTCATGACTCCTCAACATGATCATCTCATAAACTCACCAACTACATGTCCCAATATGTATCCATCCATATTCCAAAAGCATGTATCAAGTTTTTCAACAAGTAAGCTTCCAATCAAGATACATTACATGACCAAGGTGCCATAACTCCACTGTTATAACCAGCATTGTTCTTCAACAAAAAATGCATCAGTCCATACTCATAGGTTAGTGCCATGCACCCGAGATTTTATTTTACATAATCCAAAAGGTGAACATTTAATCCTACAACAAACACTGTCAGAAACCACAACAAACTATGTCAGTCCCTGCATCACAGAGTTATATCATTACATCAAGCTGCAACCCATGTGCGTTTCCTTTTTCCCAAGGATTTTCCACATACACGTGGCCTGCTGCACAACAAATCGCGTATGTACATGACCTATTCAAGTTCAGCCCGCGTATGTACACGAATGATACCAATGTCACCCACGTATGCTTCTGTGGCTAACACACTTGAACTCCCCTTCAGTCTTTCATTTTGATCTGGCTACTCTGTCTTCTTCACCCACTTCTGTATATGTACCTGCTCCTCAGAACTTGAGCTTTGAGCATCTATATTTTCAAATATGTCTTCATTCCTTCTTCTATCCATGCTATTTGAATTCCTCATCATGGAATTTCTTCTTGTGTTCCATAAATTTTGGGATTTGTGGCCAAATCCACTACAGTTGTACAATCTAATGGTGTTACAGTGAACAACAATGTGTCCTACTTGATCACATCTCCAACACCTCATGGTGTTATAAAATATACATTATATCTCCTTTCATAAGATCTACATTCAAAATCTTTGCGACCATATCCATTACATGAATAACAATTCCCATGAAAAATACTTTCATACCTTTGCTTTGGTGTCCCAAGAATAGCTTCTTGATGTCTTCCTTGCTTTGTTATTTTGAAATTTTCTTTTCCTTGTGTAGATAGTTGTCTTGCAACATTGTGTTCCTTCTTTGATGGACTTACCTCATGCTTCTTTGAGGTGCTTGCTTCAGCATGCGTAGCTTCCTTTTTGTATCCAAGACCCAATTTATCATATGGTGATCTTTGACTTTCCAAGATATCATCCAAGATTTGTGAGCTATTCAAGAATTTGTTTGACTTCTCTACCTTCCTTCTAAGGTCAACAACTTCAGATTCTAACTTATGACACGACTCTTCCTTTTAATTTATTTGATCCTTCAATAGTTACTCTACCATTTTGGCTTCTTCAATTTGGGTCTTGAGATGGACAATAGTTTCAATTTTTTTTCTAATCTCAACCTCTACATTCATATCTTCTTTTTCATTCTTTAGTCTTGTGATCTCTTTTTCCT
Source organism: Picea mariana (assembly GCA_032191745.1). Lineage (NCBI taxonomy): Eukaryota > Viridiplantae > Streptophyta > Pinopsida > Pinales > Pinaceae > Picea > Picea mariana. The sequence goes on along the minus strand of JASDQU010361300.1, from coordinate 1,597 downwards.
TTTCTTCTAATTGAGTCTTGTTGCTATCTTCTTCTTCTTTGAGCATTCCCTTTACCTTCAAGAGGTGCCTTTGATTCCTTCTAAGAAACTTCTTAGTGTTATCCGAAAGATAGTTATACTGTGTATAATAATGATCACTGCTATATCTATATAAACCCTCTTCAACTTCTTTTTGAGGTTCTAATAGATTGTCTTCTATTCTTTCCATGGGATAACTACCATCAAACTTTACACAAAGTGTTTCTAGATCTTCTTCCTCACTCGAGAAAAATTCAACATCATCACATTTTGAATCATTGCAATCAAGAGTCTTTGGAGATTCTTTACCTTCATTTGAAATACTTTTGATATCTTCCTTTGTGCTATCTTCACTTGAAATGTTTTCGAGATCACATTTTGAAATAATACAATCAAGGGTTTTTAACAATTCTTTACCTTTGATAATCTTGATGGAGTGGTCTTCAATATCTTCCTTCTCCTTTTTTCTTTGATATGTCTCCTCTAGCTTTAGCCATAGATCCTTGGCGGAAGTGCATTGTCCCATGCTCTCTTTGATAGGACTTGAGAGTCCACTAAGAATGGTCTTGAGAGCCAATGCATCATTCTTCTTTCCTTCCCCTTGAGCTACAAACTTTGACTTGTTCTTCAAAGGAGTTGATCCACCAATGGTTGCCTTCCAAATCGCTACTTCCATTGTCTTGAAATGTAATCTCATATCTATTCTCCAAGTAGAATAATTTTCCTCATCAAGGATTGGAGCTTCATCATCCATTTGTGTGTCTATGGATCTCCTTCAATCTTGTTAAGGCTTGTAGTGAAGCCCTGCTATGATACCAATTGTTGGACACACCTACCACACCTAGAGGGGAGGTGAATGAGTGTGGGTCTCTTTTTACCAAAACTTCCCTCTTACACAAAAATCATTGGTTAGCATATACAGAAGAGAGCTTTCATATATGTGCATTTTGTCTTCTGTATATGCGCATTTACAGAAGCCAAAATTCACATATATGGAAGCTATCTTCCATATATGCACATTCTATCTTCCATATATGCGCATTTGCGCATTTACAGAAGCCAAAATGCACATATACGAAAACTATCTT
>JASDQU010361299.1:0-11607 GCA_032191745.1 Picea mariana | reverse complement strand
GAAGTGGATTAGTGTAAGATCCAAGCAGTCATCCGAAATGAAAGGAACCTAATGCATATATAAGAAGTTTATAACGATCAAATATGACACATACCATGATACCTCGGACCAATTACCTCATGGAGCAAGAGTCCTCTCCGATGCAAGCCCAGGCCGGTGGTGATGGAAGCTGCTACTGCTGACAGGACAAGTCTGGCTGAGAAGAAAAAAGATGGGCCCTCCAGGGCCATGCTCAAGTCAATCTCGCTCTTGGTACTCCATGTCTAGGACCATGTGGGCCTCGAGACATGATCTCCTAGTTATCCCTAGATATCGGGGATAACAGTGTGCAAGTTTATTAAGATTTCAGGTCTTCATACTTGAAGAGGTGGTTGATTTGAGTGCAATCTCCCACAAGCTTCAAGCCCTTTCGAGAACAAAGTCCCTCATCCATTCACTAGAGGACTGCATAACTTAAGATAAATTCTACAACTACAAGCTCTTCCTTCTATCTCTTTCTCAATAAATTTTAAAACTCTTTTGGTTACTATTTCATGCATGCAATAGCAAGATTTATATTATCATCTAAATCTGAAGTATTTTTACCCTTGCATGCATATATTAGACTAGATCTATATTTTGCACTTCCAAAGTTTTACTAAAAGATTAGATCTAGCATAGAAAGAATTCATCTTTTCATTCAAAATTTTAAAAGGCTAAAAGGTAGTTCATTTTCTAAGTGCTTTCAATTTAAGGGAGCAAAGAAAAGACACTAAGGGAGCTTTCTCTTGCTTTCTCTTTTAGTTGTAATTTACTAGTCTTAGTGTACATTTCATTTAGCAATTTTTTGTGTTCAAGTTTGACCTTTTTTCACAAGTTGTCCAAAGTGATTTTGGGCATCTTTGGGGGTTACTTGCTTTTTTTGAAGGAAAGACGAACAACCAAGGGAGAGTCTCCTCTTGGCTGTTCATGCTCAATAAGAGGTACACCAAGTTTCTCCCCTAGCTCCACAGGTCAAATCCAAGATTCTTGGGCGCTCAACAAGGAGGGGACACGTAATGCCGTGAAACCGTTCTTGACTTCAACCCCTGCTAGCCTCCCAAGACACCCCTTTTTAATGGTTTAAACAATAATGGAGTTAGGTGCCTAATTAAACTAGCCACATAGTCCTTTGTCCTTTCTTGTTACCCAAGATGCATAAAGTGACAAGGGGAGGGAATACGGGGCAAAGGTAGGGCATGAGTTTGATTACTTTGTATAGAAAAGAGATTCTAACTAGCATTCACGATATTGCAAGGGTGGCAAAGCCACTCACATGCAAGGTGTGGGCACAAACAAGTAATTAAAAGAACTTGAAATAAATGAAATTAGCAAGCTATCCACACAACTTTGCATGAAGGACAAAGGTGGGCAAAATAAGCTAACTTTGCAACCTCACAACTATGGCACAATGTGGAGGGCAAGCCTATCGATTTTGTGCCAAGGTGGGTAAAGGAATTTGAAATAAAATAAGACAAGTTACACTAGCCACTCAACCTTCTCTTTGTGGGAGAAGTGGGGCAAACAAATTAAGCAAAAATACAAATTAAACAATTAATCTAGCCAACACGGTATTGCAAGGGTGGCAAAACCACTCACATGCAAGATGTGGGCAAAGCAAAACTAAAGATACTTTACAATTTACAGATTATGAAAATGAAAAGAATGCAAGCCCAAGAGACTCTCTTGGGCTGCTTACAATGATTTGGAAAGTAAGAAAAGAGAGAGGGTTTTGCACCAAGGCCTTAGGATGCTTCCTTGAGCTCCTTGTGGACAAATATGGGCAACACCTCCCCTTGGACCGGTGAAAACCTCCAAAAAACAACCAGCTATGTTTGCTGGAAATTGCTAAAAAACACTTAAAACAAGTTAGTGTTGGTTAGTATATGAAACATAAATTTTTATATACAAAATCTGAACATAAAACTTGATTAGATAGCAAGATTTATAAGATAAATAAGTGCAGAAAATACGTAAATGAGATCTGAAAAGGATATCATAAAATTGGGTGAAGTGAAATGAAGCTTTTGGAGTCCACTCCTCCAAGCTTTGAGTAACCTGCAAACCTGTGAAATCTTTGCTACACAATGAGGCAAGAAGGTGAGATCTCCTAAATGGTCTACAAAATACTTTTCAAACTAAAAGAGAAGCAACTCACATAAACCTATAGCAATACTACTATAAGTTTATCCCCAACAAAATACTTTGCTTGACGTTCTTCATGTAAAACAATGCAAGCAATAGATTAAACAAAAATTCACAATATTACCTCAAGCAAAGGAAAACACCAAATTAGAGCAGCCAAAGAGCACCAAGAATACACCAAGAGAACATCAAGAGTTCCTCCAAAGCTTCACTTCTATTAATCAAAAGAGTGGCTGCACTATGACAACAATATTACAAGAGAGAGAATGGGGGAAAAACAAGAGAAAATGGGGAGAAAAATGGGCAGCATGGAGTTTCTCTGAAATTAGATGTGAAAAATGAGGAGAGGGGCCTTTCTTTTAAGGGAGGGAGAGAGGAGAGACCCCCCTTGCATGCATTACAAGTGTCACTCCCAAAAGAGGGAGGCTCACTCAAAGGCGGGGGGGTGGGGGCACCATGAGAGAGGGGAACTCCCATTAGAGGAGGAAACTCAAAAATGGGGGAAGAAACCCCCTATCCTAAGTTTAAACCTCTCTCTAATGCCACAAGGGGTAACCCAAGGTGTGGAATGGGCCCCCCATGTGGTCCCCATCACCGAGTGGCCAATCCAATGGAAATGGTGTTCCCCACAAGAGCCAAATTCGCCCCTCTCTAAAGTTAAGTTGAATGAGAGGTAGAAAAGGGGGGATTTGATTTATTTGACCCCCTATTACATAGAAATGAATTAGGAAACAACTTTTCCCCCTTTTCTCATGTTTTACAACTTTAGGCAAAATTTGACATTTTTAATTTAGCCAGTTATTTGTTGATTTTTTACTAACTTGGATTCCTCATGGACATTGACCTAACAAAACTTGTCCAATTGAGCTGAAACTTGGTCTAAGAGTTTAGGGGTCATAAACCATTTGTTTTGAGTACTGACACCCCTATACAATATCCCCAAGGACCAAATTTTCACATTTACATCAAAAAATAATTAAAAATTCCCAATTTATGGAAATTTAATTATTAAAAAATCCTATCAAAACTTAATGGAATTCCGCAAGACTCTAGGAGATGTCTAGCATGGTCATTTACAACATCTTTAAACCTTAGTCACCCATTGGGCTCGATCATTAGAACGCCTTTCACCACTTTGGAGGATTATTTGAGTGAAAAACTCAAGGATAATTAAAATCGCCGGTAAGCAAGATTAATTACCTGAGGAAAAAAAACACTCGATGAAAGGACTTCCCTAATGATAAAGTCCTAGGTAACTAAATAAAAATTGACCCATGACAACATATTACATTATTATCCCACGTAGGGGAGAAAACATTTCGTGTCCAATGAAAGAAGTTCTGGGGGCAAAACTACTCTGCTGAGCCATAAGTATTCAAACACGTTGTACCACAAGGTACATATCTTCATTGTATATGACATTGACACCTAGTTGAAATAGGTGGTCAACATCTAGCTCCACATGGGGATGGATGCTTGATCTTTGGGAAGGAGAGCTTGCGAGAACCTCAGAATCTGCAAAACAAAGTTCTCACCAATACCCAACATAAGTACACGTGTGAAAAGAATAAACCATAATCAAACAAATGAAATGATATTGACAATAATCACATAAACGAAATGACTATACAATTAATTATATACATAAATGAAATAATAACAAAATCGAAAGAATCAAAGGAAAAATGCTAGAGATACGTTACAAAGGGAGGCCCTTTGGACACCAAGTTGCTCATCATTTGAAAAATAGCTTGAGGGTTCGCCATCCGAATGGCCAAATGGAAAGAATTAGGACCAGCCATGCCATGGGTGAAATAGGACCTCAAATGTCTGAAAAATCCATGTCTGGGATGACTCGTTGAAGCTCCTTTTCCAAGTTTTATCAACTTGGATTTTTTCTTGAGAACAGACCACCCAAGAAACATGTGTCTTTCTTTATTCAACCAAACTTTGAAGTTTGACAAACCTTCTAAAATTTTGATAAATTTATGCATATGACTGTCATGGTGGAAGGCCAACCACTGTTCGTAATGATTTGGAATTTGTAAACTGCAATTGCCTTCCATATTCCCATTATCTTGTATTGAATCATTTGATGGGTGAGAGGTTGGAAGTGGAATTGTCAATGAAATTGCTTCATTGTTTCCATCAAGGTTGTCGAAGATCTTTTCTGAAGAGATGGGTTCTTCGGGAGGCGGGCGGGGATTTGAATTATCTAGATATTCAATAACTTCTCTCTCAAATTCATTTGTTTCCTCCTGATCCGCAACTGACTCATCTTGAATTTCTAAATGAAGTTCCTCTTCATATTCTTTCTGAAATTCTTGCTCTATACGATCTGAGTATCCAATGTAATTACTTGCACTGGCAAGGTGAACTTCCAAGATTTTTAACCGATTTACACAGATGAACTCTGTGGCTTTAATAACCTCTGTTAATTCCTCAATGGGAGCTGCTGAAGCATCTATCTTAACATTTGAACTGACTGTTTTTATATTTGGAGGTTCATCCTCCTTGCATTTTTCCATAAAAGCATCAATCAATTCTTTGTAAGTTTTAACTTGGTTATCCTTGACTTTCATGAACCAATCAAGATCATCATCATCAAAGGACATGATTAACAATTTCATTCCTATATCTTCACGTTTGACATTGTGACACCATTTATAAAAGCAATGGGAAATGTTATCGCACAGTTTGTAGCTAGGAAAAAGGCTATAAGATGAAGGCCAAACTGGCGTAACAAGGAACCTATCCCACCCAATGTCACCACGATGGGGAGGTTCTTTCTCTTTAGGGAGGTTAGGCCCAGGGGAGACGTCCCCGATGACCTGTGGTTTTGAAGAGGCAAAAAGGCTAATAGGACCAAGGTAAGGTTTTCCCCCTTCACAAGTCACCACCCAAACAGATAGTCCGGCCAAAGGCCAATAATGAAACAAAACCCCCAAAGAAGTGTACCTGCCTGGAACAAAGCAACAACAAACTGATATGTGGAAGCTATTCAATGGGTTAGTATTTCATAAGACTATCTGATAAATATATATAAGCAATTAGCAATAATTGTTGACGAAGTCAATGTTTATCAATATCAATGAAAAGTTATAACACTTCACCAATAAATATTGGAACAATGTAGCATTCAATGTAACTAATCAACACCTTATTCAATTAATGCTTAAACCATCATTCAATTGCTCTTAAAACAAAATGTTGTTGCATTAAAGATGAAATAACCAATGATGATGTCAACAACTAGGGTTAGTAGGTTAGTCTAGGCTAGGGTTTGAAATTCAAAGTGTTTGAGAGTATTTAGATCAAGTTCTACTTCAACACCTTGAGGTCTTAGGATCAGTGCCTTAGGGTTTAATGGAGTCAATAATGAAGGACACAAGAGTTGAAGGAAACAAAGACTAAGGAGACGAGGGAGAAGTTTTGAGGTGTTGCTAAGGCAAGGCCTCAAAATCAAAACCCTAGGGGAGAGAGGCTCACTCCAGTGTTGCTACAGCAAGGCCTCGTGCTCTCTCCTCCTTCCTTAGGTCAACTTGGCAAAACGACTAGCTCAAATGAAGCACAAAATCAAGACAAGAAGGCTTAATGAGGGAGAGTGTTGCTACAACAAGGCCCTTTCATCAAACCCTAAAATAAAAACGACCCTAAGTGTAGATAACCTAGGCCTGGGACGTCTTCTTCCTCTTGAATTCTGAATGGTACGGCTAGCAAAGGAGAGGAAGAAAAATGAGTGTAGCTACGGCTAGGCTCTCACTTTCTTCTTCAATGGCTGAAAATTTCTCTATCAGGGGACATGAGACAAGGACCTACTTGTGTGCTTGTCACCTAGGGTTTTGATTAAGCAAAATTCATAAACATATGCAAGAAATTAGACTGCAACCATTCATTCAAGAAGTTTTGCAGAAAAATACTTACAATTCATCAAGAAATAACCATGCAAACCCTAGTTGTAACACCTTCCTTCAAGAGAAATGCCAAAATATGCCAAAAAATGTCTTCCTTCAACAAGTGCGCCTCCTTAAATCAGCCAATAACCCAAGATAGGGCGCAAATTTCAGACCTCACCAAGTGGTGAGTGAGTGATGATGAAAAAATGAGAGTGAAAATCTCCCATTTATACAAAACCTTGACCTAATTTTACATTTTAGGTCAGGTAAAAAGGTCGACAAGGCCAAAATATCAAATCACATTGTTTTACATTAAATTGTCAAGTTAAAACCCTAAATCAAGTTGAAAGGAGAGTAAAAGCCCCTCCAAGGGAGACGATAGCCCTTTTTAGGGCAGATGGGGTGTCCTGGAGAAAAACGTTAGCCCTGCCTGGGCTTCTCCAACTTGCCACACGTGCCACTGCTGCCTAGTTTGCCTGCCCCAAACGTCCATGATGCTGGGTGACGTCATGGTCAAGGTGGTGACGTCCTAGGCCTTCAAAGGCCAACGTTCCACTAAGAAAGGGTAATCCCCCCTAGGTCAAGCTGTGCCGGGGTGCCTCTGGTGGAACGTTCTCTTCTTCTTCGGTGCAAAGCTCCTGATCCATCTGTGTCCTGTCTTTGCCCCCTGATGGGGTCTCAACATCCATCTGGTGGGCTCTTCAGCCCCATGGAGGTCCGAACTGATCATCTCCCCATGTGTACTGGTCCAAATAGTACTTGTCCGTCGAGCATGGTCCTGCACATCAAAGGCTACGCCCTCCGTGGGCTCATCAGTCACATGGATCATAGCAATGTCAATCACATCTCATCATCAATATTATTAAACATATGCATAAAATCCCTAATACATCAGTTAACAACTCAAAGACGTTACACAAGCCTGCAATACAAGTCTGGAGAAAAGGATAAGGTGTCCTATTGGGCTAGTATGCATAGGAAAAGGAAAGTTCCCGAAAAGACCTCATCCAAGCCATATAAGTGGGTGATGTGGTTAGGGGATGTCCAAGCATGTGGGTGCAGTGAAGGCGAAGGATGCAAAAGTGTTACCTGTGGGTGCCTTTGTAGAAGGCGAGCTGTACCTGTCATGGATGCATTCTTTCCAAGCCCATTCTTGCCTTTATTCTTTTATTCGTTTTTGCTTTTTTGTTCAAGAGCTAATCAGGGGACATTGCCTTGGCATGGTGACCAGAGCTGACAGTGTTACCCACAAATACTTTCACAGAGATGAGAAGGTTGGCTCGTGATGAGACCCCCTTTCCCTTGGCCATGCAACCAAAAGTCACTGCCCTGGCATGGTAACCAGCTGGTGGCAATGTCATACTGCTAGGTACCCATGGACCTAATAGGTTGGCTCATGATGAGACCCCCTATCCTCTGACTAGGTCTTGTTTTACTATTTTTCTGGGTCCCTCTTGTTTCTTGCTGAGAAGCCTTTTATTGCTTTCTCGGGGATCCCTGGGCGAAGCATCTCGAGGTTTTATTCTTAGGCTTTTATCTTTTACTAGCTTGCTTTTACCTTCTGGGCCTTTAGCCCCTTCTTCCCACGAGGTAAGGTGCAGTCCTGAAAATAGGTCAACCCAATGCTTGGACAAGGGGAATGGGATAAGTGAGTGGGAAGTAAGATGAAGAAGTGGTGCTGTGAGGGGAGCGGATGATGGATTTTTAGAAATCCCCCCAGTGGCAAACCAAAACCTACAGATACAGGCTTGCTAGGGCATCCTGTCAATCCCCCCAAACATGGTCAAGTGGGCAAATGTAAGATCCAAGCAGTCGTTAGAAATAAAAGGAATCAGATGCATACATTTAAAGGTTTTAACGATCAAATGTGACACATACCATGATACCTGGACTAATTACCTCATGAAGCAAGAACCTCTTTTGATACAGGACCAAACCGATGGTGATGGATGCTGCTACTGTTGACAAGATAAAGACGATGGAAGAAGAAAAGGCGGGCCCTCCAGGGCCATGCTCAGGTCAATCCTGCTCTCGGTACTCCATGTCTAGGACCTGTGGGCCTCGAGACGTGATCTCCTAGTTATCCTTGAAAAGTGGGGATAACAGGAAACAAACATAACATGACGTCTAGCATCAACCACATTACTACCTTGAAAACAAGGCAACTTTTGTAAAGCTCTTTCTGATATCACATGTGGATAACCAGTTATTGCAGAAAAATCAATAGGTTTATAAAGATCATCCATTTTTAAATTAGATTCATTAAGCAAAAAAAAAAAGAAAATCTAACAGAAAAGGACTTGGACCCAAAATTATTAAGGATCCTACGAGAAGAAAGCTTGCCTAACCTCCTCCCAAAAACCCTTTCCGGTTCAAGGATGAAGCTATGAAAACTGTGAGTTCCTTCTTGAAGAATACTTTGTCAAATTATTTTGAAGTGGAGTCGCCAGATGATCAAATTTATTCTAAACGAACAAGAAGCATCAAACAAAGAAAAAACAAAAAGGAAAACAAGAAGTCGCACTCTAGGAATAGAAAGACTTATCCCCGACAACGACGCTGGAGATGTTGCCGTCCTAATACACACCTACAATCGTGGCGAAGTCTCCAACCCACTTGGTGTGTCCATGGAGGCACAAACCTAAGTCTAGACCCACTCTCACCTCGATCTAGACTCCTTCCGTCTAGGTTCACTCCTAGGGAAGCCAAGGGGGGTAGACCTTATTAAACTATGTGAAGTTTTTGTTAATGTTCTAGGAGTTAATTGATTTGTTGATTAGGGAGACCCAACCCAATGACAAGCAACAATGCAAGGATGCAACTATTTCAATGACAATCAAACCTTTTACTTTACAAAATTATAAATAGACCAATGCATAAAGATTACCAAATACGACTTATCGAATTATGCACAAGTGAAAGATATTTATACAAATTAAACTAAAATAAAGAATGGAATAACTTACACAATGAATCAAATAATAACTTTGTACTCAAACAATCGATTCTCTAAGAAATGAAGAATACTTGCAATAAAAATAAAGAATGCTTAGGAAAAGTAAATATTCACATAAAAAGAACTTGCTGAAATGGAAGAATGAAAGTACTTGCAAATGAGTTCCTTAAAAGGAAATTGCAAGGAAATGTAAAGTGAATGTGTTGCAATGTATGTAGGTTGCTTTTAATAGATTTTATGTCTCTCTTTGAATTAGGGGGGAATTAAGTGTGAAAGTTGCAAACCTACACTATGTTACTACCCTAAATCATTATCCCTTCAACCAAGAGAAGTGATGGGTGTTCAATAAGAAGAACAACAAGGTTCTCTCCTAGCTCCACAGGTCAAATCCAAGATGCTTGGCCACTCAACAAGGAGGACACGTAGTGCCGTGAAACCGTCCCCGAATTCAGCCCCTGCTAACCTCCCAAGTCAACCCTTTTTAATGGTTTGAACAATAATGGAGTTAGGTGCCTAATTAAACTAGCCGCACAGTCCTTTGCCCTTTTTTGTTACCCAAGATCCACAAAGTGGCAAGGGGAGGGAATACGGGGCACGAGTTTGATTACTTTGTACAGAAAAGAGATTCTAACTAGCCTTCACGATATTACAAGGGTGGCAAAGCCACGCACATGCAAGGTGTGGGCACAAACAAGTAATTAAAAGAACTTGAAATAAATGAAATTAGCAAGCTATCCACACAACTTTTCCTTAAGGACAAAGGTGGGCAAAATAAACTAACTTTGCAACCTCACAACTATGGCACAATGTGGAGGGAAAGCCTATCGATTTTGTGCCAAGGTGGATAAAAGAATTTGAATTAAAATAAGACAAGTTACACTAGCCACTCAACCTTCTCTTTGTGGGAGAAGTGGGGCAAACAAATTAAGAAAAAATACAAATTAAACAATTAATCTAGCCAACACGGTATTGCAAGGGTGTTAAAGCCACTCACATACAAGATGTGGGCAAAGCAAAATGAAAGATACTTTACAATTTACATATTATGAAAATGAAAAGAATGCAAGCCCAAGAGACTCTCTTGGGATGCTTATAATGATTTGGAAAGTAAGAAAAGAGAGAGGGTTTTGCACCAAGGCCCTAGGATGCTTCCTTGAGCTCCTTGTGGTCAAATATGGGCAACACCTCCACTTGGACTGGTGAAAACCTGCAAAAAACAACAAACTATGTTTGTTGGAAAATTGCTAAAAACCACTTAAAACAAGTTAGTGTTGGTTAGTATATGAAACATAAATTTTTATATACAAAATATGAACATAAAACTTGATTAGATAACAAGATTTATAAGATAAATAAGTGCAGAAAATAAGTAAATGAAATTTGAAAATGATATCATAAAATTGGGTGAAGTGAAATGAAGCTTTTGGAGTCCACTCCTCCAAGCTTTGAGTAACCTGCAAACCTGTAAAATCTTTGCTACACAATGAGGCAAGAAGGTGAGATCTCTTAAATGGTCTACAAAATACTTTGCAAACTAAAAGAAAAGCAACTCACATAAACGTATAGCAATACTACTACACGTTTATCCCCATCAAAATACTTTGCTTGGGGTTCTTCAAGTAAAACAATGCAAACAATAGATTAAACATAAATTCACAATATTACCTCAAGCAAATGAAAACACCAAATGAGAGCAGCCAAAGAGCACCAAGAATACACCAAGAGAACATCAAGAGTTCCTCCAAAGCTTCACTTCTATTAATCAAAAGAGTGGCTGCACTATGGTAACAATATTACGAGAGAGAGAATGGGGGAAAAGCAATAGAAAATGGGGAGAAAAATGGGCAGCATGGAGTTGCTCTGAAATTAGATGTGAAAAATGAGGAGAGGGGTCTTTCTTTCAAGGGAGGGAGAGAGGAGAGACCCCCCTTGCATACATTACAAGTGTCACTCCCAAAAGAGGGAGGCTCACTCAAAGGCAGGGGGGCACCATGAGAGCGGGGAACTCCCATTAGAAGAGGAAACTCAAAAATGGGGGAAGAAACCCCCTATCGTAAGTTTAAACCTCTCTCTAATGCCCCAAGGGGTCACCCAAGGTGTGGAATGGTCCCCCCATGTGGTCCCTGTTATCGCACAGTTTGTAGGAAGGGTTTAGGTAGCTTGAGTCAAGGCTTCAAACTGGCGTAACAGGGAGCTTCCCCACCCACTGTCACCTCGATGGGGAGCTCTTTCTATTTAGGGTGGCTAATCCCAAGGGAGACGTCCTTAGTAATATGGGGTTCTGAAGGAGAAGGATCAAGTTTTAAGGCTTCAAAGGGTATGGATAGGCTTCCCTTCACAGATTACTGCCAATATGATAGTCAAGGAGAAAATCTTCCATTGAATGGCATCTGTTTGCGAGACAAGACAAAAGGAACTAGAACGTGCTGCAGTGGTTAGTACTTCACAATTTAATGACTATCTTTAAATATATACGAGCAATGATACATGTAATTATTGACGAAGTCAATGATTGCAATAAAAGCTTATGTTAATGTCACTTCTTCAATAAATACACGAGAGATAATGGCATTCAATGTGTAAAATCAAGTC
>JASDQU010361295.1:0-10513 GCA_032191745.1 Picea mariana | reverse complement strand
CTAAAAATGGGAGCTTGTGCCAAATTGGCACCCCGGTATTGTGGACCTTTTGAGGTTCTAGACAGAGTGGGACCTGTAGCCTATCGGCTAGCACTTCCTCCCACCGTAAAAGCACATAATGTTTTCCATGTTTCCTTATTGAAGAAATATGTACATGATGCTAATCATATAATTGACTGGTCTATGATCCAGGTGGAACCGGAGGGAGAATTCCTGCCAGAACCCCAATGCATATTGGAAAGAAGGGAAACCCAACTCCGGAACAGAACCATTGCACAGGTCAAGGTGCAGTGGAAACATTTTGGCCCAGATGAGGCTACATGGGAAATGGAGGATGCCATGAGACAGGCATATCCAATTTTGTTTACTTCTGTACATGCAATTCATGTTAGTAGCTAAGAACATTGAGGACGATGTTCCTTTTAAGGGGGAGGGAATTGTAACACCCTGTTTCCCCCAGATTGTAAATATAACTGAACTAGCCAAGGACTATGGAAAAACTTATAAGTATGAATATGTGATGTAAATGGACCTGCAGGAAGAGGTCAATGAATGTAAATGACAGTTTGAATTTATTGCAGAACTACTGAGAGGGGATGTGCGGAAAATATACCACGATGGTGGTGGAGGGCACCTTGAGAAAGGGGCATTAACTTCCACCAAGAATTAAATACCGTATTTGGACTCCACTGGCCCGAAGAACCAAAAGCGGCTCGCTAGCCCTGAAATAAATGCCTTGTAGGCTAGTAGGTTGATGGCTTGATGAGGGATGGGGAGGTGAACCGCCTATCCATAGAGCCATCATGACCAACCAGCACGAGGGTAATCGTGCCACACGCAACCTCGCGAGAGGATAAGGCGTATGGCAGAAGCGATTGAAAAGGGCAGATGCGAGGGGAACTCTGGCAGTTTTTACGCAGAGTGAGTGATCGCAGAGAGGAGGGGGATTGAAACCTTCGCTCCTGGGCACTGGCAGACAGAGAGATGCAGGTCTCAGGACATCGTGGTCTCAGCTTGGGGGTGGCTAGTGGTAAATCCATTAGGAGTCACTACGCCTACGGTTGGGTGGAAACGAGCCCCCCTTTCAGCAGTTGCTTCCATTGCTGGAATTATTTCTGATAAGTGGTTTTCTTATATTGCATTTGAAATTTATATGCTGTCACATATGTTCATAGACTGGTGGAATTGTAAATGTTTCTTGTGTAAGAGTGTCTCTGTAGTAATTGATGATATGGAGTAGATGTTAACTCATAGAACTTGTGAAATTGTAAATGATTTCAGCATGAGAATGACCGTGTAGTGCTTGATATGAATGAGTTGATATATACTTAACACCGAGGAAACCGTGCTCGAATTACGTTGATAAATGAATCTAATCATGCCCAGTCATTCTCGGGAAGTTGTCTTCCTTTATCAACTTCTGGAAATGCCCCGGTAAGGATCTCTTCACAGAGATTCCTTCCTTGGAAAGGCTCACCAAGAACCCATAATAAGGACTCGAACGCATAGGCCTTATTAACCCTGTACGAGGAGGAACGATCCTATTAAGGTTCCAAGATAGTAGTGTTGTGAGATGAAATAAGTCGACAGATGAGATCTCGTCGGAGGACCCATAGTCATTCATGACCATTAGATTGATGGGAGTAACAAAGGCATTACATACCTTGACCCTTTATCCTCTATCACCCTGAGCAACGAGAAATTGGGATCGTAAACTCCAAGACCCAAAAGAACAAATCTAGACCGTTAGATCTCGGTCCAATTACCCGTCAGCCGTTGGATCTGGAGAAGCTCCGCAGGGGTTAAACATAGGGGTAGGCATGCGAGGAAATGATCTGAATCGTCGGATCTTAGATCATAGTCCCGACAACCATCAAATCTCGAGAAGATGCACCGGAGTTAAACTCTAGTGTGCAGAGGAAGAGTCCTAGCCGTTGATCTCGGAAGGACATGTGTCAACATCCCGAAGAAGTCATCAAGACAACAGGGTCATCAGGGTTTTGTTGAGTCTGAGAATCGAGGCCTTGTGGTTCTCGAAATCCCGAGAACAGATCCTAATCGTTGATATCATTAGGACACGTGTCAGCGTTCTGGGGAGTCGTCGGGATTTTATCCATCGGAGAATTTAGGAGTGTAGAACCGTTGCAATAGGAAGTTGCGATTCGCGAATTCTCGATAGGATCTGAGTCGTCCAACAGTAGGGACACGTGGTAGAGGATCCCGGAGAGTTAGAGTTCGGTATATCGGGGATTTCAAATACATAGAACTCTTTTCACCCGGAATCGCGATCAGCGATTTACTGATAAGATCTGAGCTGTCCGTTCACACGGGACAGGTGTCAGAGATCGGACGAAAGTCGGGGATCGGGAAATCGGGGTTTCCAGAAACAAAAGACTCATACATATTAAAATCGCGATACGTGATTTCCCGATCAGATCTGGACCATCCATTGTTCGAGGACGCGTGTCAGAGGATCCTGTAGAGTCGTGGATCGGGAAATCGGGGTTTTCGAAGATAAGGAAACTACGTCACTGGGAATCGCGATCGGCGATATCCCGATGGTGACGTAAGCAAGGTGGGACCACTAGAGTTAGAGTGAAGGACAGGTGTCCATCATCTGGGAAGATTCGGGAAAGCCATAGGAAAATCCTGGTACAATCATAGCCGTCTGTCTGTGAGACAGGTGGCTTCCATCGAGAACCATCGACGATCGGCCCATCGAAAAATCGGAGTTCTCAAGGCCATGAGAACCAGGACATCATAAGTCCCGAAACCCTGAGAATCAATTCGGGCCATCCATCTGCGAGGACAAGTGGCAAAGGATCGGGCGCCATCGGAGTTTTGTTCATCGTAGTTTTCAATGGTAAGGAAATTGTGCAACAGAAAATCACGATCCGCGATTTCCCAATGAGATTTGAGCCGTTCATTACGAGGACGCGTGTCAGAGGATACCGAGGGATCAGGGTTTGGCATTTTGGGATTCTCGATGGCGAGAAAATCACATCAGGAGAAATCGCGAACCCCGAAAGCCCGACGTAATTTAACTTAACACTTAAACCTTCATCAAGGATTAATTAATGATTGTTTAAATAAGACTTGATTATATCGCGAAATCGGAGATCGCGGATTCGAGGTTCAGTATGCGTCGAATCTTTGTTGTGGGAAAACCTCGAATCCCGATATTGAACCAGGGATTGGCAATTTGCAAGTGCAAGTTTCTGGAGATTTCTCATTTTAAGTGAGATTAATCCCAAAATTTTTAAATTACGATAGTGGGTGTGTTACAGAATGGTCCATATTGACTATGAAATTAAAATATTTTACAAGGTAATGTTTCTCAATATTTCACTTCTGGGGCACTACCCCCAAATCCCTTGCCCAGGGGGCTACAAAAATTATCGCCGCCACCCCTTGGACCCCCCTGGTGACATTTGTTGGGGGCAATCCCCCACACACACCCCGTTAGGGAATGGGGTCCAAGAACGGCTTAAACATACCTTTAAACCAAGAAGATAAGCAGGCTCCATAACCAACAAAGTCAAATATTATAGCAAGTGAAAACCACATCTAACAAACAAGGCACCTAAACATGTGCATCAAAACTACCTCATCAAATTAAACAAGTGCTCAAAGACCCTATACAATTGACCAAGTTTAGGTATGGGAGGGGTGTCATAAAATTCATATTGGGTAGACCAAAACCCTCAAGTAGGGCATGCTCCCAAGGATTTCCCTTCAAATTCATGTAGTGGATGATGAGGTGGATAGGGGTTTAGAATTCATAGATCAATGATTTTCATGACATACAAGGGCTCGTATTATCTCATTTATGGGTGCCTTTGTAGGGGCTGTGTTTCACCTTCTTCTTCAATGCAACCTTTTTCCAAGCCCATTTATTGTCATTTATTAATTAGTTAATGATACAAACACATGTGCACTCCCAATAGTGAATTGATTATCTTGGGGGGTAGTAACACAATTTCACTTGAAAGAAGAGGTCCACAAAGTTCCATAGGGGTAATCATAAAAGCGTTATAATGCACTAGTGTTAGTATTTCATTCAAGTGAGATATTTATTATGTGTTTGATCTTTTTCAGGAATTCAATTCTTTTGAGAGAAGGAGATCATCATTCTCAAGACGTCTGGGAGAGAATCTATAAGGTTTATATTTTAGGCTTTTATCTTTTTCCACCCACCATCCCCTTGGGCGTTCAACACCTTCTTCCCATGAAATGAGGTACATGCCCTTCTTGGGTCAGTAAAGTCAAAGGGCCTAGAATAGGGCCATGTGATGGGAATGTAATGAGAGGAAAGTGATAAGTGTGGTGAGGAATGGTACGATGACCCGTCATGGGGCCCCTAGTTGCATCCCTTCCCCAAGATTTAGCCACTTACTAGGAAATTTTTTATACTCACCAAGGTGATACAAGGTAAAAATCATAACGTCCAAGAAGGAATTCTATAATCAAAAGAAGATTCAATACAACATGATTAAATGCCTCAAATATTAGGGTGATTACCTGCCACAATACCTGACTTCTACCGCATGGCTCAAGACCCATGCGCCTTCCAGAAGCTAGCTAGTGTGGTCGATGCGTTGATGATGGATCCAAAATGTGTTGATAGAACATGCTTCTATATGTGCAAGTGGAAATTTCTAGTCATGTGTCTCTCGACACTTCATATATTCAACCTAAGAGCCTCAAGACATAATCTCCTTAGTTATCTCACAAAATGGGGATAATACCTACAACAACGACTATCAGGAATCCTTGAAAATTGGTCCTTTTGTGGCTCTCTATGGTAGACAATGTAATATTCCAAT
Source organism: Picea mariana (assembly GCA_032191745.1). Taxonomy (NCBI): domain Eukaryota; kingdom Viridiplantae; phylum Streptophyta; class Pinopsida; order Pinales; family Pinaceae; genus Picea; species Picea mariana. The sequence continues at coordinate 5,687 of JASDQU010361295.1, read as the reverse complement.
CAATCGGGACAACCCAATGGATAGAATTACACTTGGGCCGAACATGCTAAAGGATTTGGAATGGAAAGTATCTCAAATAAATAAAAAACTAAAAGTGGCCTAGGACAAGTAGAAGAGTTATACATACAACAAAAGGACTCAAAGAGTTCAAAGTAGGGGATCGTGTGTATCTCTGAATTAGACCTATAAGAAGTTCCTTGAGGATGGGAAAATGTGCCAAGATGGAACCTCAGTTTGGTGGACCTTTTCAAACTATGGACAAAGTGGGGCTTGTAGAATATAGATTAGATTTACCTCCCATAGTGAAAGAACATAATGTTTTCCATGTTTCATTTTTAAAGAAATATGTACATGATTTTTCTCACATAATTGACTGATCTATTGTTGGGCCTCAGAAATTTCCTATTTTCATCCACCTTTCCCTTCATTATTCTTTACATTTCATCGTCCCATTAACCTTCCATCATACCATTTTCATAAATATATGTGGGTTTCTCCTTATTATTTTCCATTGTATTCATTTTAGTATTATAAGTGAATTTATGAGTAAATCTTAGAAAAATGACATATTTTCATTATATATCAAGGTTGGATGAGTTTGATGAAGTGTGCAGGCATATGTGAAGATTTCAACAAAGTCAAATATTACAACCTAACCTCAAATTCTAATTTCATCTTCAAGCTTTGAAGATTTGAAGAATATTTGGGACAATCATTCAAGCATATTCAAAGGAGAATATCATGGAGATTTTGATAGGATACCTTATCCAAGATATGAGTGGAGGATTTGAAGGAATAAGTTGAGAGAATAGTGGATCTGTAATTATGACACTCTTCAATACTTTCATGTATATAAGAGAGTTCTCTCTCTTCATGAGGGGGAGTTGGAGAATCATGTTATTCATAATTGGGGAGTTAGTCATCATGTTGTTCATAATTGGAGGAATGTAATTCATAATTTAGTCTTGTAATTAGGAGAAGGGGATTATTCACTTTGATTCTTAGCTTTGTTATTCTTTCATGCTTTGTCATTTGACTCTTGTAATATAATTTGAGATTGATATATTGTGTGAGCTCACATATGTCATTTGTCGTTCAACTCTTCACATGTTGTATTGTTTTTCCCTTATTCAATTTCCTTCTTTCCTAGTTAGTCTTTCGATGTTTCCCTAGATTAATTTCATTTCAACAATTTAGATTAGATTACTTCTACTTCAGTCCTGCATATATAGCGTGTGTGCTTCGTAATCCTACAAACCTCGGATTGACAAATTAAATAGTTGGTCAAATACTACAACAGAATTAAACGACAATATTTCCACCTAACATTTTGGCGTCGTTGTCAGGGAAGCACGATGGATTGAAGTTTAGTTTGATTTCCTGCAAGTGTGTATGCATGTGTTGGTAAGGGGTCATAGAAGCTACCTGAGTGGATACTCCTCATGTTCTCCTTGCCAGCTCTAAAGTGTGAATTTCAATTTCTGCAATTTTTATTTTTGCAACTGTGAAGAGTATGTGTTTCAACAAGAGTATTTTTCATGTGTTTATTTTATTTTATTTTTTATTTGGGTGCTGTAAGAGCCTTCTTTTTTAGCATGTTTTAACAATGAGTGTCAGCTTGGAACTACTCACTCAGATCATCAAGAAATTTTGGATCTCCTCTTCTCTGGAAGAGGAGATCTTGACAGCAATTAAAGATTCAAATACTCCTCCAGCAACAAACAAGGATTCAATATCTGAAGACTCCTACGTATTGGATGACAAGCAATCATTCGAGCAGGAGATTGAGGAAGATGAAGAGGAGTTACAGCAAGATCTGAGCGAGAAAAAATGCACCTATGAAAGTATTATCGAACAATGGTTTCAGGTAAGCACTCGATTAGATAAATTTTATTTCTTAGTTAGTTTGTCGTTACAACAACAAAATTCATTTATTCGTGTAAATTTCTATCTTTTAGTTGAAAAATTGCACATGAATATATTTTTGTTACTGTTGTGTGCTTGGCTTCCTTGGAAGTTTGACTACACGTAACTAATTTTTAAGTCTCAATTAGCATAGAGTAGGTAGGCTAACGAATAAAACCATGTTTTTGTTCTATTTTTTTTTTTAAATAAGTATGCTCTCCTCTGTGCTTCGTGCGATCGCGGGGATCAGAAAATATGGATGATTTTGATTTCAAGAATGAATTTTTTTGCAAACATGCTTAATAGTAATAACAATAAAACATTAGATGAATAAAAACAAACTGCATTCTTCATGCTAAAACAACCGCTAAAACTACATGCTGAAACAATGACTTTTAAGCTGAGAAAGTGACTCTGAACCAAAACCAATGACTTAAATGATGTGCCCTGCTTTCAATTTGCATTGCATTGCCCATGAAAAACCTATAATAACACTACACACACTTTTGATCCATACACCTTCGCAACAGAAAATTTTATCTAAACATTTCTGCATTTTCATATCGGGCTTCATCTCGCCTTGATTGCTTTGTGGTCCGAGATGTTTGGCAAAATTCTCTAATAATTTTTATGACAGGACACCAAATCAAAATCTTTGTATAAATTTTGAATGCCTGCACTCATAGGATTCGAGAAGTAGCTTTCATCCGAAAATTTGTAACAATGTGAAGTATCTATTTGTTGTTACACTGCACCCTTTCAACATGAGCTTTATTTTATAAACAAAATAAGATTTTGCCTCGACTTAAAACGTAAAACCTAGACTAAACACTACACCAAAAATCATTTCCTTCATTTTATAACTGAATACCTAACGAGCATCTATCTTAAAGTAAGTTTTTGATATTATTGTTGAGGGACGAGAAAAAGTCGTTAATAGTCTAGTTGGAGTTTCCTGGGCCAAAATACATGGACTGTTACAACTTCTAAAATTAAAAATATATATTCCAGGTATTAAAGCATGGTATGGAACCTAGGTGTGATGAGTAGAGTGATATTCCAGAACAATTAAAGCTGAGGGTGTTCGTTCACAAAAAAATAAAAATAAAAATAAAATTCACCTATTCCAATGATGGTTGTTGCACAATAAAAGAAAATGATTTACCCTTCTTGTATGAGATTTATTGGTTTCCTACATATCCTTCCATCTCTCACTCAGTTTGCAATACCATCCAATGTGATTTCTATGATCTATCATTATCTTCTCGCATCTTCAAAATGAGATTTTGTTCATTAGATTATTGCATTCAATCTAAAGCCTTGAATTGTCAACCAGATTTTGTTGTCCTCCATGACCTTCGGGAGTTTGTAATTTAAGGAGGCATTAACTAGAAGAAGTTTATTGTGTGCTCAATGAAAATAGGTGAGTTGTGCCAAAAATGTTTCATGCATGTGGACAAGGTTGCACACATCCCAAGTCATCCCTGCTTGAAAGCTTATGGGAATCATGACGCCCCCTAATTACTTATATTACTGAGGCATGATTCCCATTAAAACCATGAAGGATAGCCATTTGGTGTAATATCTGTCCAAATCATGTCAAATTGGTGATTTCCATACCATCTTGATTGATGCATAGTGTTCACCTTTCGATCACACTCGCTTGTTTATGTGCAGAATTTATATTGAATGAGCATGTTTTGGGATATTGGAATCTTCTCCCATAGGAATTTTGTAGTGTCCCCAAGGCCGAGCCCCGTTACAGATCATGTTATATGCAAAGAATTGTAAATATGTTCTATAGGCTGGTGAGCCAAGTTTTGTATAAGTTGTAGGCTTATGAGTTTTGTTAGGCCAGGGAGCCTAAGTGTTGAAGGCCAGGAGCCTGTTAATGTACTTGTATGTATGCAGGTCAATTAATAAAATATAAATACCACCAGTGCAGACCGACCACGATGAATGAGTGATGGGGGACTGAGCGTCCACAGAAGGGGCAAGGAACTAGGGGCTGGAAGGTGGGAAAAGGGATGAGTGAGGAGCCTAGGGGGCTTAGGCCTGGAATAATATTTTATTATTATTCCTAAAAATCCATGTGCACGTTATTTTATCTTAAGTCCTTTTGAAGGACCCGTGATTCCCCAAGTGGTGGAAGGAAGGTGTACGGATGGAATGCATGCAGTTCCCAGGGTGACAAGTGTCAACCCTGGTGCATGCAAATAAAACCAAGACCAGCAAGTCGTGAAGGGGGTTCGGACTCCATTCAACTCGATTGCCTGGGAGGGAAGAGTACGAGCCAGTCTGCAAGAAGCCCATGTATGTCTGACACAGAGAGAAAAACCTGTGTTTTGTGTGGAAGACCCGGGTACAAACCTCGGTTAGGATCCGTGTAGTCGGGGTCTGTCTCTGAGATAACCTGTGAGTATAATTCCCAGCTTGCGAGAAGCCAGTGAGGTTTTCGGAAAGAATCTTGTGGTTTTTGGGAAAGCCGAGTTAGCCTAGGTGTGAAGTCCCTGTTCCGAGAAACATTGTTGTGAGATCATCTAGCGATTGCTGAACTGAATTGGGGAAACCTGTGTCTGTGTTTCCTGTGGATGGTCGTGACTGCATAGTACTGGACTTCGTGAGGCTTCTTGACCTGTGAGCAACTCCTCCAGGTGAGGAAGTGCGCAGAGGGAGAAGAGGACTCCTGGAAGGAACCCTGTAGCTGCCATAGAGCCCGAAGAATTATGGTCTGGTCTGTTCCTGTAACCCAAGGTAAGGGAGACTGGCAGCCGAAGGACTGTCTGGGTGACAGAGAAGGTGCACTCTCCCGGGGTGGAACAGGCATGTGGGGAATGAGGGCATGTGTGCAGTGAGCGTGGGATATTCTTGGGAGAGCTCCTCCCTGGTAAATGTGTATGTGCTATCTTCCCTGTAACCTCAGCCTAGCCTAGGATTCCTTGCCTTGGGGTGGAGCTCGGTCCCAGCTTGGGGGTGACCTACTGTTTAGATGATGAGCAATGTGGTCTAAGGCTGGGAGGTTCGTGGAAGGCCTGCACTTGGTTGGTGATTTCTCCAGTCGATAAAAGATAAGTATTGAAATATGGTTTATTACATTTGAACCTAACTGTGCTATTTTGTGTCATGTTTTCTACTGTGTAAATGAATTAATGATGAATGCTATGGAACATTTAATTATAGCAGTACCCAGATATGTTTCACTCTGTAATTTAAGTGTGTTTAATTTTGTTTAAATGCATTTGCTTATAATTCCATGTAAGGAATGGTAAACTGTGAGGTTGGGAAACCTAGGTAGTGAAGGGTACACTACAAATTGGTATCAGAGCAATTGGTACACTACAAATTGGTATCAGAGCAGTTGGTACACTACAAATTGGTATTAGAGCCAAGGTTTCGACATTGAGCCTAGATGGGCCAGTAGAGTGGTCTCTGAATCGAAAATGTGAAGGGAAATTGGGCCTGGAATGGCCAATTTCGGATGTTGGTTTGTTCCCGTGCGTCAACTAGTTGCTTGACCACGTTTACAAACTCAGGAGGTTTAGCGTGCTGTGAAACTGCAGCTAGTATGGTCTACGACCACAGGAAGATAGGTTTCTACACTGATGGTGTGAGAACCATCGGATCTGTTCAGACGGGAAGGCAAACCCTTGTAACCGTCAGATCTGGAGAATGTGCACAAGATTCAAAACTTTTGAATGCTGCACAGGAGTTTAACTCGGGAGGATCGTGAGTCGTAAGATCCCTGTGGGATTACCCGTCAACCGTCCGAGTTGACAGAGGTT
>JASDQU010361294.1:0-11764 GCA_032191745.1 Picea mariana | reverse complement strand
TGTACCTTGTGAATCTAATCTGGAGGGATGGTATAGAGTTATTTTTTATGATATGCTTGTTCTAAGTGCTCAAGATCGAAACCTGCCAAATCTTGAACTTCTAGAAACATTTAGGTGTCTCCGTCTTCCGGATTTGAAGCTTCACCTGCTTTGGAATTGGAAGAGGAGGAGGAGGGGATTTTCTCCAAGATAGGGGTAGTGGAGGAATTGATTGTTGTAGTATTGTGGGCAACTGGTTTCTGGGGAGGAAGTTGCAGCTCATCCAAGTGATCTGGAAGATGCTAAAGGACACCGAAGGAGTTGGTAGTTGGTGGTTCTTTGTTGGTTGTCTGCACATTTTTCCGGGCTGCCCGGCACCGCTTGCTCGCTACCTATGTGAAGCCATATTTTGGTTTAGTTATTTCAGTATTGTTGGCCTTGGTTTTTGCATTATTTAGGGGGCATTCTCTGAACAAATTCCCATGCTTGTGCCATTTGTGAGATCGAAATGGTATGCACGCATAGTCAATAGTTTGAGACAAGTCTTCATCATGGTATTCCAGGGCTATGGAACCAGGAAGGGGCTTTGAGATGTTAAGATAGACACAAATGCGAGCATAAGAGGTGTACCTTCTCTATTTGGTTGCTTCTGAGGATTTCACGTATTCTCCAATGGTGTTTCCTATGCCCTCCGAGATTTCTTCCAACCAAAACTCCTGTGGTAGGGAATATAGATGGATCCATACCGACGCGTGAGAAAAATATTCCTTTTCAAGGCTAAAATTCTTCGTCCAGAAGCAGAGGAAGAGGCCGACTGAGTTGAAGAAATATGCCCCCCCGTCAAAGATGCAGTTTCAGTCCTCAAGGTTATGGAGGATGATGGTGAAAAAGCCCTTGGAGCCTAGTTGCAAGTCATAATGTCCATTGGGTTTCCACCATTGTTGTATCCATTTGACAAGATCGCGCTTAGAAGGCCATAAGCCTAATAATTTTCCCACTAGTGCGTAGTCCCTCATGTATTGCTTATGTTCTTCGATATGGGGTGTATTGATCACGTATTTTGGTGCTAGCGATGCCTAGGGTATACATTTGACAGGGTCCCAAGGGCGTGTCGTTTTTGCTGGAGCGGGTAATGAGTCGATCTCCATTTCCTTACCTTTAGCAATTCCTTCAAAGAAAATTTGAGATCGTTGGTCTGATGGTGGCTCGAAGGACGGTCGGCAAAAGCCTCCACCAGCAGATTCTTGTGCCACAATTGTGCTGTAGGAGGTGGCCCACGACCCCTCCTCAATGGGGAGCATACTTAGCCCTGCCAAGGGTGGAAAAAGGGAGTAATAGGGAGCCGATGCGCAAAAACCATAAACCTAACCAGAGCTCGCTCTACTTGTCATCAACGACTTCTTAGATTTTTATTTTTCTATAAATTCATCTTTTAATATAAGGAAAAATTATTTAAATTTTACATTCTTCTTAATATCTAAAACAAGAATTTGATATTTAAACATCTCAATTTTTTTATAAGTAAATATTACAAATAATTCTTGATTTAACAATGTTTATATTTGATTGGGGTATATTCTTGATTTAACAATGTTTATATTTGATTTGGCTATATTTACAACTTCTATAGATATATATTAAGTCTAAAGTGATTCGTCACATTCTTGAAGTTACAATAGGTTTTGTTTTTTTTAATGTTTATATTTGATTGGGCTATATTCTTGATTTAACAATGTTTATATTTGATTTGGCTATATTTACAACTTCTATAGATATATATTAAGTCCGAAGTGATTTGTTACATTCTTGAAGTTACAATAGGTTTTTTTTTTTTCATTTTTCTTTTGGACATTTTTCATTTAATCTTTAGGCTTTGTGTTATTAAGGTGCACATCTTCTTCCTCAAACCCTACTCACAATTATGTTGCATTGTATAATATTTATTGTATGTTGAGCCTACTGGATTTAAGGCACGTGTTTTCAAAGTGAAAAAATCCACATGGTAGAGACTTATTGGTCCTCATGTTGGCTAGAAAACATTCATTCTTACTCATGTGGCCTTCACGTGGTTGTCATGTTGAGACCTGGTAATGATGGTAGTCTTTGTGACTATTCTTTTAACATATTGGTACTCTTCTTTCTTTTACGCTTTATGTGCACAAGTCTTTGAATTGAAAAAAAAAATCCCTTCAAATCAACTTATTAATCCATTGAATCCTCTTTGATGAATGGATTTTAAATCCTTTGTTCTTTATATTGCATAGATTTCCTCTTAAGCCTAATCCAGTATTTAACTAGATCTAATAACCCATTTTGAGTACACACTTTGGGCATAACAATCATTTTTCTCTTTAGACAACAGAACTCACTTCATAGATCCGATATCATATTTATCTAAACTTAAGAACCCCTTTCAAGTCCAAGAACTTGAGTCTTTAAGCAATTCATTTTTTAAACTTACAAAAACTCTTATTATAGACCTGGCCCCCAAATTACCTCTATTTTATATCCTTTCAACTCTATATAATTGGTGGATTCTAAGTTCTTCATTTCCATATTCATATAAGACCCTCCATAAACCCAAAATATCCTTTAATTGAAATATATAATTTTTGGGAGTTATAGGAGTGGGATATAGAATTTATATATCAAAGAAAGATCATATAAAAATTATAGATCCCAGGGAAGACATGATAATGGAAAGAATAAACCAATAGAATATACAAGTCTTGAAATTTTCCTGGGCACAAAAGATCACACCACATGGAAATTCACCCATGTTCCATGTCATTTGCAACGACATCATTAAGGACAACAAAGAGGGGTCTTTTCCAATAGGATCCACGTATGTAGGATGACAACAACAAACATTGGGTCATTAGTACATGTGGAAAATTTTGAGAAACCCACATGCACATGGTGAATTGTGTTTTCACGATTTAACTAAGTTGTGGAAATGGACTTAAATGTAACTATTAAGTATAAAGCCTTCAAGTCCATAAGCTCGAGGAAATCTTGTACCTTATGTTTATTGGCCTTGCATATGTTTTTACATAGACTCGACCTTGGGAGTTAATCATGTTTGGACATCCTTTTGAGCTTGGGACCCCAGGAAAAATTGGTTTCATATGTTTTATGTTACCAAGACCCACTCATGAACCTAAAAAATTATTCACTCAACATAAACCTAAAAAATTATTCACTCAAATTTATAATATTTTGATTCCATGAACCTAGATAAACCTTTTTATATTTGGACCACATTACTTCCTCGCACAATACTTAGTTAATGAAATTTAATAAAATTATTCACTCAACATGAACCTAAAAAATTATTCACTCAAATTTATAATATTTTGATTCCATGAACCTAGATAAACCTTTTTAAATTTTATTACTATGATATTTTATGAACCTTGGAATATTTTATATTCCATGTACTTTATATTATATGATTTTCCCATTAAAAAATCATATTATATTATAAGAGAATTCTAACCAATAAAAAGCTTTCTTAGTTTATTTATTAAACTATTAAAAAAACATTTATTATGCAATGTTTTATTTGGTGGATCCCAAATACTTTAGATTATTAATAAATAATTTATAAAATAATTCAATTTATCAATTAATAGTTTATAATTATTACTAAATTATATATAAAATAATACACAATATTGATATATAATAATATTAATAAGTTCAACCATCAAACTTTACATGTAAAATGCAATACTCACGTAACAATAATCCATGTCAACTATCAAATTTTATGTGACTGTTTGTTATAAAATATGATGCTCACAAAACAATAATCCATATCCATATCAATTGATAATATACATCCACTATTAAATTTTTTTATAATTTTATAATCACATTTAACAATACTCATTATTCTATATTTAGTTGCTATACTCTGTATATTACATATTATGCTTTTCTTAAATAAAAATGTTTGTTACAAATTTTGTCTTTGTAATGTTTTCATAAATGAATAATTTTTAAGATTTAAATCACATTTATAAATATTAAATTAATGTTTTATATTAATGTTGTCATATTTAATTCATTTATATTTTAAATGGAAAAATTTTAGGATTTAAAAATTTTAATTTATATGGAGAAAGTTAATTGTCAAGTTTAGGAACACTGAGCATAGGTCAGAAGAAACAAACTGTAATATAGGAGTCCAACAAGGTTGTCCCATATCCCCTATCATTTTTCGACATGTATATTGATAAGCTAGAATATTGTTTGGAGGACTCAAGTTGTGTTGGCCCAACTCTCGCTAGTATAGTCATCATCCTCCTTTATGTTGATGATATTGTTCTTATGGAGAAGAGTCCCTATAACCTAAGTAAGAAATTAATAACCCTCAACGACTTCTGCTCTAGCATGGACATGACTATGAACACTAACAAAACAAAGGTTATGATAATTAAATCCAAAGGATCACCTACGATACTTTTGTTTATGATAACAATAGCTTGGAAGAAGTGCCTTCATACAAGTATATTGGAATCTATATCCACCACAAGCTCAATTGGAACTATAGTGTTGAAAAAAAGATAAATGGAGGGTGGGAAGTTTATTATGGGCTCGAAAACAATTGTAAATCAACAAACCTTTGGCTTTGGAATAAAAAAAAAACTCCTCTTTCACACTCTCATCACTCCATTTATCTTATGTGGATGTGAAGTTTGGGGTTGCAGTATATATAGAGAATCATGGAGAAAGATAGAATGGATCCAAAAGAATTTTATAACTTATAATCTCGAAATTAAGAGAAATACACCCTACCCTATCCTCCTCATAGAAGCAAGCCTTTCCCCCATTGAGAGCATTGCTATGATTAGGTACCTAATGTACAAGAACAAGATAAACAACATGGATGACAAAAGGCTCCCAAAAATTGCTTCAAACTCTAGCCAAAGCCACCAACGGCTCAAGCAGGGATGGCATAAAGATGTCAAATCTTGGCTAAATCATTGGGGAATACAAAAAGAAGCCATCATGCAAAATATTGATAATATTACAAATATTATCACTTCTAAATTTAAGGAGAATATGTGGTGTGATAAAGAATAAGTGGATAAAAGGAAATTAAGATACTACAAGGAGGTGGTCAGCCCTAATTTAGAAGATCAAAACTACCTCTCTGTTTTGAAAAGTGCAAAGAAGAAAATCAACATTGTCAAAATAAGAACAAACTCTCACGAGCTACATACTAAAACTGGGTGTTGGACAACTCCCAAAACACCATGGGATGAGAGAATATGCCACCTATGTGACACTAAGCAGGTAGAAGATGAAAATCACTTCCTCTTGGATTGTCGTGCCTATGCCCATATTAGATCCCAATTTAAAAATATTTTCCACATTACCAACCTTCCTAACCTCCTAAGTCATCAAAACTATGTTGATCTTGGAACGCTTTTCTCAATGCATTTTTAGCATAGAATACAATTTTAAAGAAATTAAAGTATTCTCTTATCTTCTTAAGATTCGATAGACCAATTAGTCTTAGACGTTAATCATTTTCATCATCGTTTAACTTATATTTTAAAGTTTTATATTTTTTTGAGAAGAGAAAAGTCAATTCACTAAGAATTTGGAAAACCACTACCCCACATGCTAGTATTTTTATTAATGAAGATGACAATGCAAATTACAAATTAACTCCCCACATATTATATCAATGATTTAACACAAACATAAGAAGACACTTATTGTGATTATATCTTATAGGGCACATGCCCAATAAAAATAGCCAAATGGCAAGCTACAACCTATAGACATAGTGTAGAAGAAAAACATGATTAATAATAAATGTACATTATTAATTAATATATATTATTGTTTTGTGAACATCACATTTCATAACCATGGATGATTTTAGGGGTTAAATTTCTCTCATGGGCTAATTTTCCATGGTTTTTCCAAAAAAGAGATTCGTTATTTTAAAAATGATTCTCCCAAATTCTATAGGATAAAATTATTTTACCTTAAAAATCGTCAAAATTTTATAAAAACTATATAAAATCCTTAGAAATTTGAATATTTTTAGAAAAATATCGTCAAACATTTATAGTTGGCATATAAAGAATTAGTAAGATTCGCCAATGTTTTTACATTTTAAAATAAATTTTTAAAAATCGTCAAAATTTTATAAAAACTATATAAAATCCTTAGAAATTTGAATATTTTTACAAAAATATCGCCAAACATTTATAGTTGACATATAAAGAATTAGTAAGATTTGCCAAAGTTTTTACATTTTAAAATAAATTTCCATCCTTAAAATCATCCCTATTCATAACATCAACATTACATACAAAATTTGATAATTGATATGAATTATTATTTTTCATAATATCAACATTACATATAAAATTTGATAATTGATATGAATTATTGTTTTGTGAGTATCTCATTTCATAACATCAATATTACATATAAACTTTGATTGTATAACTTATTAATATTATTGTATGCAACTAGTATGTATCATTTTATCTATAATTTATCATTTTATCTATAATTTAGTAATAGTTATAATCTATTTATTAATAAATTGAATTATTTTACAAACACTACATTGAGATCAAATAATATGATTTTACTAATATTATTATATATGATTATCTTTTATTGTGCATATAATATATAATACTTTATATGATTATCTTTTATTGTGCATATAATATATAATACTTGATTGATATTCTTCATTCAAATTTTGTTAAACTTTTTAACTTGCTGAACCATATTTATCCTGTAGCTGTCTATAATGATTTTCAAACAAATAAGGCAAAACCTTCCACTTTCCTTTACAGATATTTGAGACACACAAAGGAATATTTCCCACCTACAAGACAATGACATAAAATCAAATCCCAGGGACAAGGGGGAGGGGAGTTGAATAGTAATATTAATATTAGCTTAGTCAGCAACAACAGAGTAGGTTGGAGAGTGAGCATTAATGTTATGACATGATGGAACGTGATGATACGTGGCACCAAACATATAATACAAAGTGTATGAAATTCAGATAGAATATTCCAAAATTGGCATTGTTAGACAACTAACATAATACCTGAGCATTATTGTCAACTAGCATAATACCTTCCTTCTCATATGTAGAAATGAATGGATTTAAAACACGTTTCACTGAAAACCATTCTTATACTAGAGGTTGAATAGCTTATCATTTTAGATCCTAAACGTTTAACATCTGTAAAAGGCAAAACTAATTTGCAGTGGGGCAAGGGATTCACTTTGTGAAAGGAGATGAATACTTTTGGCAGGCAGAGAGCACATGGCCTTCCATGTGAGACACCCTTGCACAAATTATATAAAACTATTTTAGTATAACTTAGAAAAATAAACTATATAAAACTATTTTAAGTTGCAAGCCAAGTTGAAATGGATGGGACATTGCGATGCTCACATTTGTGAGCAAGCCATAGTTAACTATAATTTTTCTTTGACATTTAGTCTTTTACCAATGTGATCAAGCGGCTTGATGGGGCTATTGAAATAGGTAGATTATGTAGGAATTTTCCCGATGGCTAGCAAGAAACAAGGTTTCTAGTAACTGAAATGCTCAGATTTTCAATATAACCCTATTTTTTTATAATTTTTTAGGACTGGTAGTAAGGATTAGGGTTTTAAGGGTCTTAAGGATAAGGAAGTGCCCTATGCTATAGCTTTTTGATATACATGTGTGGGGTTTAACAGTAGTACTCAACTCAATATCTCAAGGCGCTAACTAAGAAGGTTTGATTGTACCGTTAGATGTATTGCCTAATTACCAAGGTACTAGAGAGTAATATTCCCGAGTGTTGTTCTCAACTCCACTATAGAAGTCAGGTGGTCGAGCGGTTGATCTAGAGCTAGTTTCAGGACACCTACATGACTTACAATATACATGAGGGTATGTGGAAGTGAAATTATGTATACAAGTGTTGTTTGATGTGGTACTACTCAAAGGGGTACCAATAGGGATTACAAGGGTTTCCAACCAAGTGGAACTTTTTGTATTTCCTACATGTATACTTCCTTGATCACTGGTTTACACATTGAACGATATATCACTGTTGTTGTGTTGGTTTTGTCACATGGGTGAGAAAAAACACAACACTTACTTGCCTAGTTAAGTCAGCTAAACAAGACAGAGGTTTGTGAGTTGATTAGATAACCAAATACACATGAAACAAGGAGATAAAACTAAAAACAAAGAGAAATAAATGTTAGAGAAGCTTGCAAGAACTAGAACCATGAAAAACAAAAAATGACAATCATATAGCTACCAATGGATCAATATGTTGATAGGCTAACACCATAGAGAAAGGCAGGGACTTATGAATCCCCTCTTCCTCCTTGGGAGGGATCTTGAGTTCCCTACTAGAGAGTTCTTCTCTTCATGCAATGGTAAGTGATAATGGTGAAGAAATGTAATGCCAATCCTCTCAAGAGGTGAGTGGAATGGCCCTTGCTATAGTGTTTAAATGATTCAAAGAGAAAAGAGGATTCTCCAAGAAGAATTCTTGCAGCATAACAATACCTTGAAGTTCTTATTTTTCTAGCACACCCATGGCACATATTTATAGTGTCCATTCATGGCAAGATACAACTAGTTCATAGTGTGAACAAGGGGTCTTTTAGGGCACTTCCTAGCCCTTGACCAGCCTCCAAGCTAGATTTCGCTTAGATTTGAGTGTCAAATCGTGTTGGGGGTCGGACTGGAAGTGGTTGAGAGGCCGACAAGATTCATAAATGCGTTGTTCATGAGAAGAGCACGACTTTTCTCGTAGACAGTTGCACATCTTGCGCACAGTGTGCGAATAGGGCTGTGTTGGTCCTCGCATTCTACGTACAGTGCATATGCTTCCTTTGGTGAATTTGCACATTTTAATTCTTGAACCAAGTGTATAGTTTTGTGTTTTTTTTATGGATTTTGATGATGTAGGTGTACTAATTGTTGTTGGCATTGATGTCTTTCTTCAACCATTGTGTGCAATGTTGCAGACGATTTTTCAGTGATAACAAATGCCCCCTGGTGTGTGAGGTTAGAAGCATACGTATAGCTGAAATACATCAATGTTTATTTTGCTGAGAGTGCCATTGTAAGGAAGAGTGGAGAGAGGAACTACAAGAGCGATCTATCGGAGGGAGAGGGAAAACTGTGGGAACCAAACATTTCTCTAGGAAGAAAAAATAAAATCTGTATACAAACGAGGCGGGCATGCCCCATGCTCGTGTCATGAAACCAAAATGTGGGACTGTAACTAAAGATGTATGATGATGTAGATAGTTGCAGTGCTCTCGGGGGCAGTTGATAACGACAAATGATGGTTTTGACTGGTGAACTGGCTATGAAGCGAGTAATGGACGACCGTGAGAAGTGTTGATGACTCATAGGCATTGATGGCCTATCAACTTCAGAGGTCTTCGGCTAGTATGAAACAACTACAATGGTCACATAGTAAGACCCACCTTAACATGAAACTTTGTTGAAGTCAAATGTTATGGGGGTCAACGGAATTAGAAAGCGATGATGACTCTCTCTGTTTCGTCCAAGACTTCTCATTGAAAAGGTAATGAGAGTCAAGATACTTCTACCCTTCTGAAAATTGTGTTGATGTCGATAGGAAGGGAGACGTGACGTCAAGAAACAAAGGGATTCTTGAAATCCACTGAGTAATGGGTGAGATTAGGTACTGATGGGTAACATGGATGAAGTCAAGACACTATGGGACTCAACACTGCCCTTGGTTGGGGTGTTGAGGGATGATTGGCAGCAACCATAAAACTGGATCTAACATCAGGTGGACGACTAGATATGGGGTTAAATTGTGTTGGAGGCTAACAAAGTGGGCAAACTCAGAGATTGTGGGTACATGGATTTGGGACACTCGAGGTTTGTTAACGATGTTGATATGAAAAAAGGATGGATGCCCCAACCAAGAGAGACATGAGTTTCTTTTCCAGGTAAAAGAAAGCCATCAAAGATGACGACTAAAAAGCTATGTATATGCTGGAAACAAGGGCTTTATACAATTACCAAAGAAATAAATAATAATTTGGGTTGAGTATACAGATACAGAAATGGGTGCCCTAGTGAAAGATGACTTGGCATGTTTAGAGCACAAGTTTGTGAAAGAGAACTCGTGGAGGGTGGGGGCCCCATGGGTGGGTTTATGTTTTAGGTAAGTGGATGGAGAACAATCTGTAGATGGGAAAACTAATGGTGGATGAGACAGAGGGCTAATGAAACTGTGGGGGTGCAGTCAATAGAACCAAGTGTAAGATGATATGACCCGGAAGTCCATTGGGAAGGTTAGAAATATGATGAGAAGAAGTATGGGGTTCATTCTCGGAAGTGAAAATATTATCGGGACTCCCGATCCTAGGGGGTGATATTAGCATGAGTGTCAAGTTTCCAAGGGGAACTATGAATGAGACAACTCATGTGGGGGAGAGTGTTATCGGTTGACAGTACCAAAATGTGGCAGAGGTAAAGATATTGCAGAGCCGAATGTAGGGACCCTAAAGGTAAATGTCAGAGGGTGTGACTGGGATATGCAATTGTTCACAAAGGGAGTAACTACATGCCAATGTCATACATATACCTGAAGGGGATGTAAGCTTGTTGAAAAAGTACCCGCACATATAAAAAACCAAATACCTGACGTGAACAATATCTGATGATAAAGAACATATAAAAACTATTCAATAAAACTGAAAGTGATCATGTGTACCTGAACGTGCGTGAGAAAAATGCTCCTCCAGGGAAAAGTGCAGATGATAACCTAGGGAATGTGAATGTGTATATGGTTGGATTAGGATCTCGTAGCTGAGAACAGATCGGAAAACGAAGACTCTGGGCTCCTATAATAGAAGGTAGAAGTTGGGAAAAAGGGTTTATATATGGATGGTGGGCCCATAATTCCACCTCATTTGTCCCTGAAAATATTGTTGATCTGGCAAGAGAGTTGTGAGGTGATTTCGAGATTACGAGAGCGTGAGGCTACCGGTCTAGGAGTTGCGAGAGACAGGTTATTGACCCTATCATCCTGCATTTTTTTAAGTTAATAGATGTTAGGTACAGGTTGTACGGACGGTCGTACATGGGTTTTTAAAGGTAGGGGCTCACTAGTGCACGGGAAAAGGGGGAACACCCGTGCATGTGTGTATGGGTAGAACTCAGTTTCCCGCACATTATGCGTGGGTTTTTTCAAAATAGTCATTCATTCTGAATGCACGGCTATGTTGGGAAACCCCACACATAATGTGCGGCTATGTAGGTAACAACCGTGCACATGTGTGTGTGGGTTGGACAGACAGGTGCTCATAGGATGCATGCTTGTCAGCATGACAGTTGCGCACCCATGCATGGTTGTAGGTGAGACAATTGTGCATTAGTTCACAGCTGTAAGAAGAGTAGTTGCACACATATGCGAAGTTGTATGGGGTAAAGTCGCGCACAGTGGGCAGGCTGAGGGGTGTATGATGTTTTGATATTTATGATTTTTGATGGATGATGTGGTTGATCAGGTATTTCTGGGTGAATGTAAGTGATTAGCAGAGGCTGGAGTAAAATGTCGGTCCACTGGAAAGAGTGGTCCTGGGACTAGTTGAGAGAGGTTGTGAGGGAGTAGCCTAGGGTGCACAGACACTTGGCATCCTATGGGTTGCTCAATTTTTTCGACTGTCCTCTGATATGGTTGCAAGAGTTTTTACTCTAGTTTTTTATTTAGATGTGGAGCATTGATATGTA
>JASDQU010361293.1:0-11798 GCA_032191745.1 Picea mariana | reverse complement strand
GAGGAAATGGTCCAAACAAGCATTCCTTGGGGTTTATACATTCTCTCCAGGGTGCACTTTGATTAGTGTAGGAGGAATGGCCCAGGGTGGGGAATGGTCTAGGCTCAACAATTAGGGACAGGCATTCCTTAGGGTTTATACATTCTCTATAGGGTGCACTTTGATTAGTGTAGGAAGAATGGCCCAGGGTGGGGAATGGTCCAGGTTCAGAAGACAAGACATTTATTCTTCCTTGTTTGAGAAGAATAGTCCAGATATCTCATTATTCTACTTTGAGGGCATATATTCTTTCATATCTCATAGACGTGAGTGAAATATTGGCCCAGATGATTTAGTTTATTTTAACAATATTTTTCTGTTCAGGTTGGCATCAGATGATTGTTATGGAGACTGCATGTCTCCAGACATTAGAGATATACTGCTGTGGTGGATATGTTCCACTGTTTGTGACTATGTGTCACGGTTTAAGTAGTTGTGTATTACTGTGGATAGACACAGTTGTGTTCTATCAATTGATATTGTACCAGTTTTCATAGGAGATTATCTAGTTGGATAATAATGAAAGTGCTCGTAATACTACCAATTGGATGGTCTGTTTGTGCTCAAGACCATACCTCCCTAGCTAGGAGGGAGTGTTAATATTATGGTAGCTTCAGGAGGTATGAACCTCTATTGTGACCTATGATGATATTATAATATTTCGGAAGGAAGCAAAGAAGTAAAGGAAACCCTAGATGAGATGTCGACTGCAGAAATATAATTAATATCAATTAATTAGTACCCAGAAGGAGAAGTCGGCCCCAGTAAGTCTGCCAGAACCACTATAAATACAGGGCACCAGTCTCTCATTTGACACATTCTCAGAATTGTAGAGAGCCAGTTATGTGCACTGCAGTTGGTAGTTTTGTGCGCAAGTTTCTGGGGAAGGTGTTGTGCCAGTTTCTGGGTGGGACTATCTGATCAACTTTGGTTTCTATTCTTGCTTGGTGCATTAGCCTTTCTTGGCTATTGATTGCTACCAATATTATTTTTTGTCAAGGTCAAGGTGCTCGGAGGGTGGATTTGGCCTATGGTTGGGTGACAAGGGTATTGTCAATGGTAAAACGAGCACAATCTTTCATATTATAACAATCACTACCCTAGAACTATCAGGCCCTTAAGAACTATAGGGGTTATGATATTGCCAACCTCTCTTCACCATGGCTTTGATACCATGTTAAGAATTAAGCACAAGAACAATGAGATAAGAAATGGTGGAAATGGACTCAAGTCATTCTAGTGCACTTTGTATTGATATCATGATATGAATTTATTATACATGAATAGATTATTTCTAGATATAGATCTCATTAACTCATCAATGGATCATGACAACACCACATGAATAGATGAGGTTTACAACTCATATCAATGTGCTCTCAGACTTTATGATTTTCTAGGGTCTCACATTCTAACATGATAAGGGAGGCATATTCATTATAAACACTAATTCTTCTCTCCCCACAATGCATATGGTATTAAGAAAGGAAAAATCAAATCAAGGGACAATATTTTCCCACGAACTAGATTGACGGTGGTTGAGTCTCCATCTTACGAATCTCATAACTCTTGATCCAAACATCAGTTTTGGAAAAACCATACCTCATTGGAAAGGTAATTTGAAAAGAAAGACAGTGGGATAGGTTTAAATGGATGAATTTTTCCATAATATTTCTATAAAGTAAAATAAAAGTAAGATCTATTTTCATAGCTTCTTGGGAAATCTATTTGGAACCTCAACTTCCTAAGACTATAAGTAGAGATCCAAACCTCCAAATTTCACTCAATATGACTCATTGGAAATCCAAAATAATGAATATTATTTATAGAATGGTTTCCATGTATAATGAATATTTATATCACTCAAAAAATTAAAATACAATCGATGTTTTTCAGGAAGACAACTTCAAATTTTGGAAATAAAAGTTTATTAAATAAATTTTATAAAAAGGTGAAGTGGGTCCCACTTGGAGGCACGAATTTAAATGACACAATTCATTAATAAGTGTTTAATAAAGAATTGATTTAAAGGGTCTAATATTTATTCCAAAAAGAGGAAGCACATGGGAAACTTCCAAAAGAATAGAAAACCCTAACTACTAGGGCAAAACATTTCAAAGAAGCATTGGGAACATATTTAAAAAGGAGAGCACCATCAAAGAATGGGTTAGATCATTAGAATAATTTTTTTCATCCTTCATTATGCATCCAAATCTCTCATTAGCAAATACATATCTCCGCTTTATTCCTTCTTCTCCTGCTACTAGATTTCTCTCAAGGCCTTGTGTTTATGTCTAAAACTGGGCATAAGACTGAGTTTTTGAATGTTTTTATTTTATTCTTCTAGGAATCTTCCTAAAATATCAATAGGACTATTTTACATCCATTTATATGAATGATAATGTAAGCCATAGTTGTCTAATATATTCATGGAGGTTCATTTCTTGCATTTGGTGGGCTGTATTTATGAGCATTAGTCAATCATTTTACTGAAGTGATTTGTAATGTGACATATATTTTATGTATTGAACTCCCCAGAAAACTATTTTGGGGCATAATTTTAATGATTTCTCATCATTTGAGATTTATAATTATGATATTTTTGGATTTTTCTCATCATATTCTTTTTATTTTTAAATGAAAAAACATTTAAAGTTTTCTAAAGTGAGCAACCCCATTTCACTCTTTTTCTTGTGAGAAAATATGTTTGTATATTCTACTTACATGTGTTTCAGAGGGATGTTATAATGAATCTGAACATATATTTATTTTGATATTGAAGCCTTTATTTATATTTGTACTGTTAAAAACATGCTTAGTCTATTTCTAGGCAAATGTCGCACTCAAGGAGAAATCTGGTTATCAAGAACCTTTTTATATAAGAACTAAAGCAATAAAGGATTTGAGTTTTTTTGTTTAGTATTCTCCCATTTGAAAGCCGATTCCAAGAACATTAGTTATATATTTCAAACAAATTGAGAGGAATACCACTTGTTCAAAAGTAAGTTTGAATAACTAAGTTTGGAAGAGTGTGCACAAAAGAAGAAAATGGAGCAGTTTGTAGGGTCAAAATAGAAGTCAGAGTAGGCACAAAAGAAGGAAGGAAAGAAACAGTTCAACGCTAAAGAAACAAAATTAGCATGCAAGTGCAAAGGAAGGAAAAGAAACATGCTAGCGAAAAAGAAGGAAAACAACTAGGACATGTTAGGGTTTTGGGATAAACTATTAGGGTTCTGATCCCTAACGCTATGTATAAATATGTAATGGGTTGGGGAAGAATAGGTTGTTGATAGTAAGAGATTGGGTTGCGTATGACTGAGAATCCTTACTTGAGGTTTTGGAGAGGTTTTTTAGAGAGATAGCCAAGCACTATAGAGTGGCTAGGCTAGATTGAGGATACAATATGTTGTATATATTGTAAGTGTAGTGCACAGGCTTGAGGTGATTACTCCATGAAGATCAATATAAAATCCAGTTGTTGTGGACGTAGCCCAAATATTGGGTGAACAAAATTAATATATGTGTCTAAATGTGTCCTTTGATGTGGTTTTTCATGGATGTTCTGATTATGCATGATTGGTATAGATCTGTTTACTATATGATTAATGTGCATTAATAATGAATGATACAATGGGTTATTTATGTTGCAATCTATGTTATAAGGGTTCTGCACAATAGAGTATTTTTTTTTTTTTTTGACAAAAATGGTTAATGGGATTTGTATTAAAAACAGCGGCAAGCCACTGGTGCTCTTACAAAGTTTGCAGGGATACAAGAGTATCTTTACTAAAGCGATTACAACTCCTAACTGCTAACAATACTTAGATGCCTTGAATGGCTGTTGAAAAATTCCAATAGAAAAATGTCTTGCTTTTGGAAGTGCTTCCTGGCTACTCCTTGCCTTTTCCCTTGGGCTACTATCTTTCTTCTTTCCATTCCTTGTTTAGCTGCTCCATCTGTTGCTCCAGATTCCTCACTCTCGCTTCGTGGTCTTGCTTTGGATTTCCCATTTCCTTCCTCAGCTTCCAAATCTCCTCGCTCAATCCTGATCTGGTGAAGAGAATATCGTTCTCTATTACCTTCATTTGCCTCCCTGCCTCGTTATCCAGACTCTGCAAGAAATTTTCCAAGTTGACCAAGAGGCCTCACAGTTTCTCCAGTTCCTCCTCCAGTGTCGTTATTCATTCCTCCATGGATGGTTTGGAGCCCGAGCTAGACGCCATCGTGCTCCTCTACTTGCAACTTCGTCGGCCTTCCACAACTACCTGGTCTTCTCCCTATGCTACCTCGACTTGGCCTCCATGCGCAAAGTCCCTCTTCCTTTGTCCCATGCCTTCTCTTCTGTCTGTGTTAAATAATCCCTCCTCGTCCTTATGCTGCTAGATTCGTTGAATGGAGGTATGGGCTGAGGTATTTTATTCACCGGCCTCATGATGAAGTTCTCCCTTAATTCTGAAGGTCGTGCAATTTGTCTGAGATATGAATGTCTTGTCCTCTAGCCCTTCATCTTGTCCTTTTATCCACTTGCACTGTCAACCCATTTTGGAGACTTTTACGGGATACTCCTTTCAACTGATTCTCCATTGAGTCGCATGCATCCTTTCTCCAAACAGGCTCCCACGTTGGCTTCTTCATCCGCCTAGGCATTGTTCCCTCTGAGGACGTGGAACAATTGGGTGGAGTGGAAATGTCTTCGGAGAATACTAATTTTGTCTATGACGTGCTGAAGTTGCCCATTAGCTACCTTGGTGTTTTGATTTAAGGCTTGGATTAAAATCCTTGAGTCTCCAATCACAATCAAATCTTGAATATTTAGGGATAAATCTTGGTTGAGTCCTTGCTAGAGGGTGAGGGCTTCAGATTTGTTATTGGACTCGATGCCTAATCCCTAGGCGTACCTGAGGATGATATTCCCTCTAGGATTGCTTATTATCCCTCCTCCCCCTTCCTTTCCTGGATTACCTTTTGACGCTCCGTCGAAGGAAAGAATGTTGGAGTTCAAAGAGTTTTTCCACTCTTCTAGTTTACTTTTATCCATTCTGAGCTCCCAACTACAGGTTGTGGGGATTGAGGGACCCCTTGTTGAAACATTGTGGGGGCCTAGATGACGAATCCATCCTTCTTCTTCTTGTCCCAGGGGCCTCAAGTTTGAAGCCTTTATAAAGTAAGGCGCACTCTCACTAAAAAAAGGCTTTAATTCTAATGACTACTTGGGTTGGGGTTCTCTTCTCTTCTCTGAAAAGCCGATTATTCCCTTCCAGCCAGATCTTCCAGAGGATGAAATTTGGAAATTCTCTCCAAAGCACTGAGAGGTGACCTTGATTGGCTGTCCGAAACGGGCAAAGAGCTTGCCAATTCAAGAGCAGAAGCTGGATTTCTTATGGGAGGATAGGGGTCAAGGATCCTAGACCCAGGGCTAGATGCTAGACCTCACTGGAAAAGGGGCAGGCCACCAACAAGTGGTTCGTCATTTCCTCTTCCTGACAGCAGAGTGGGCATCTGGTAGGCCCTGCCCACCCTTTTTTCTTAAGATTTTCTCCTGAGAGAACCCCCTTCTGAGCCACTATCCAAACAAACATATCAATTTTCGGGAGAGATTTCACTGTCCAAATTGCCTTCCATATTGCAGAGTCTAGCATAGCTTGGGGACCTGAGACGAATTGGGAGTAACCCCCAGCTGTAGTATAAGGCCCTGCTCTAGGACCCTAATCTATCTTGTCTTTCTGTTTCTCACAGAGGGGGGTTTTCCCTTGCAGTAATACCTTTAGTCTACTCCACTCTTCTTCCAGATATTGGGGTAGAGTTGCAATTTCCCACCTGGACCAAGAAGTTCTTTCATCATTTCTCTAGGTCAAGATATCCCATAGATTGTGAATATTGTTGGCTTGCATCTAGTCTTTTAGATGCATTAACTATTGCCTTGTTGAGAGTGTTGTTTCGCTTAGGACTGAGTCCTCCCAAATGTTGATGTTTTTCTTGTTTCCTGGTACCCAAGTGATTTGCGAGAGGAAGGCCGACAACACCTTCTGACATAGGCTGAAGATTGGGCAGCCCTTTCCTATCTTAGTTGGACTCCTTAAACATTTTTTCCTAGGCCCTCGAAAATATTTTTTCCAGAGGGCTCGTTTGCTCCAATTGGAATTCCCTGTGGTTAGGTTCCATAAAAGTTTTGCCCCAAGAGCCAGGTTTTGCATCTATAGGTCCTTTAATTGGAGTCCCCCTTCGAGGAAGGGTTTTGAGATTTTCCCCCAATTGATAAGGTGTAGTCTCCTTCCTATTTGCTTCGATCCTTCCCATAGAAAATGCCTTATCATCGCTTCTATTTTTTGTATTACAGATTTGGGTGCTAACAAGAGTGCGCTTTGATAGATTGGAATACTTGATAGTACAACTTTTATGAGAACTAGTTTGCCTGCTATGTTCAGCTAGTTAGCTCCCTAAGAGTGGATTCTGTTTTTAATTCTCTCTATCATGTTATTCCAGTGTGTAGCTTTTGAAGTGGCTTTAATGATAGGGACTCCCAGATATTTAAACTCTTTCCAACTGGTGCTTCCTTCTATTCCAAGGATTCTTGAAATTTCATGCATTTCTCTTGGATTAATGTTCTACCCATAGATTTTTCTCTTGGCTGAGCTGATCACGCTGCCTGAGATGTCTGTGTAGATGTCTAGCTCCTTCTTGAACTTCTTAGCTGTTGTTCGACTTGTGCCTCCTAGGAGCAGTGTATCATCTGCAAATTGGGCATGGTTAATGTCCTTTACCCCTTTTGTAATTCGGAGTCTAGAGAGATTGAGCTACCTTTTCCCATACTCTAGCTGGAGGCTAAGGACAACAACTTGAAGAGCGTAGAGAAGAGGGGAAAGGGGGAAACCTTGTCGGAGTCCTCTGGTTGCTTGGAAGAACTTTGTGGCTCATCCATTTACCAAAGGCGCTATCCAGGGCCCAGAGATACAAGCTTTGATCTAGTTAATGAAGGAGAGGGAAAAACCAAATCTCTCCATCACTTGGAACAAAAAAGTGTGCCTTACCCTATCGAACGCATTTGCTAGATCGAGTTTGACTATCATACCTTTGTCTTTCTGATGGAGACTTGAGTGGAGGGCCTCTTGGACCAAGATGATATTGTCCATTATGTTCCTTCCTTTAATGAAACCCCCTTGATTTTCTGGGATGATAGCAGGGAGAACATTTTTAAGTCTGTTCGCAATGATTTTGGTAAGGATTTTATAGCTGGTGTTGCAAAGGGAGATAGGGCGGAACCTATCAAAGATGGACACTCCTTTTTCCATCGGGATCAACACTAAGAAGGATGAATTTGTTCCTCCTCCGATTCTAGCACAAGATTGGGATTTCCTGATGAGTTTGGTAAGATCTGACTTGATAATGTTCCATCCCTGCTGATAAAATCTAGTCGTAAAGCCATCTGGCCCTGGGGCTTTGTCCGGGTGTAGTTGATCTAGAGCCTCTTTGATCTCTTGTTGATCTACTTCCTTGGCTAACTTAGTGTTAACATATTCATGAACACTTTCCTGTATCAATGCCAATGGGTAGGAGGCTGGATCGCTTGCCTCTTGATGAGGCTCTTTGTAGAGTGATTCGAAAGCTTGCACCGCTGCCTCCTTGATGCCCTCAAAGTGTGTTATGATCTGGTCTTGAGTTTGGATTTCTGTTACCGATTTGAACTGCTTCCGGGCCTCCGCTTGCTTGTGAAAGAAATTGGTATTCTTATCCCCTGCTTCAAGCCAAAGACACCTCGATTTTTGTTGCCAATATTTTTCCTCTTCTCTGCATGCCTGGTGCCACATTTTTTGCAACTTTGCCTCTTGCTGCAAGTTTTCCTTTGAGGGATCCGCATCTTCCATTTCTAGCTGAAGAGATTCTAATTGGCGTTGCACTTCTTGTCGCTCTGAGGTGGGGTTTGGAAGGGTTTTGGCCCAGGCTTTTAAATCTCTTTTTAACCTTCTGAGATTTTCTTCCCAGACTTAGAAGGGGGAGCCTTTTACTATGCCATTCCAGATTTTGGCTAACAAGGCGGGATAACTTTCCTCTTGGATCCACCTTGGATTGAAGCGAAAGGGGATTGGACCTAGATCATTATCAGCGGTCAGGATTAGAGAGATTGGCTTGTGGTCTGACACACTGTGCATGAGGATAGTAGAATCAGGGATAAGTCCCAAGACAAAGAAGGAGCTTTGGACAAGGAATCTGTCCAGTCTAGCTGCAATATGCCCTAGCCCCACCCTCTTATTTGACTAGGTGTATTTCCCTTTCATTGGCTTTATATCCTCCAGCTCCCAGGTAGACATTAGGTCCTCTACCCATTCCCGTGCTTGGTCCCGAACTATTGAGCCTCCTTTTTTCTCATTCGTCGAGAGGGTTAAATTCAGATCCCCCCCAAGGATGATGTTCTCCAGTACATTTTGTTGCAGGAAATCCCTTAAGGACTCCCAGCAAGATTGTTTGTCTTCTGGAAGGACGGGTACATAGAGGTTAAAAGGATTACCTGTCTCCTTGTTTCCAAGTGAAGTAGGCTGGTGAAGATCTAGTATTTGCGCGCTTCATGCATGAGTAGATCGTACTTTTTGGAGTTCCATATCATGCTAAGGCCGCCCGAAGCCCCTCTGGCACTTTCTGCTATACCGCTACTGATGTTCCATCTTTCTTTGGCTTTCCTGAGGAAGTCTTGTCCTTCCATCTTGGTTTCTTAGACCAACAGGATCTCAGCTTTGGAGGTTTTGATAATGTCCTTTAGTGCCTCTTCCTTGGGCATACTTCTGAAACCTCTACAATTCCAAGAAACAAATTTCATTGATTACCTGAGGGGGAGTTGTGGCCTCCTTGGAAGGCCTTGGACTTCTTCTTAGTTTGTCTGACACTGAACAACTGTTTGATGGTTGGTTTTGATCCATTTAAGACATCCTTGTAAGTCTCTTTTTCTCACTCCACTATTTTGGATTTCCTTTTCTTAGTTTTTTTGGAGTGATTTCGTTGTTGTTATCTTCCTCACTGCTACTTCCTGTGGAGATCTTGCCTTCCTCCATCGCTAGAGCCTTCCCTGGCTCTCTGGGGTCTTGAGCTTGGTCTTTTTCCTTCTCTTGCAATGAGGTTTCCACTAGTTCCGGGTTTGATCTCTACTACTCCGTCTCCTCTGCAAGACTTGGCTGCCTCGCCACTTTTGTAGTTTCATTTATCCTTTCTGAATCAGTTCCCATACTACTGTTCCTTGTGTCTTTGATGGATCCAGGATCTGCTTGATGTGCCAGAGCCATTGTATCCAATCTTGGACCTTTTGTCTTTTCTTGGGTTCTTTCTCTACCCACCTATTGCCAACCATCGTTTGTGTCTTTAGCCATGCCAAGATATTTGGGGCAATTTCTCTGAAAATGGTCGTACTCATGACATCCTCTGCATTTAAACAGTAACTGTTCATAGTCAAGTTTTTAGAAGTGCTGCCACTCTCCTACCTTCAGCTTGACTACCTCTAGGATCCCTACCTCTAGTTTCACCTCCACACAGATACGAGCACAGGAGTACTGATCTTTTGGATCCACCTTGTCTATGTAGTTTCCAAGTCCATTACCTATTGCCTGGAGCGCGGAGCTGTTCCAGCAGTGGATGGGAAGGTTTGGAAGCCTAACCTACACTGGGACTTCCTTGGGGAACTTTGATTCCAGATCAAAGCTCCGATGCCAACGATTTAGGTAGAGACCTTGGGGACCCATGAAATAGGGCCTGTTCCTGAAGATCAAATCCCGGTCTGCTTCTGAGATGAATTCAAAAATGTAATAACCTCTGCCCACCGCATAACAAGTAATGTTGTTCTGTATTAATGGTATCCGGTTCCTTTGTATCCAGTTGTCTGTATTTTTGGTGGAGGACCAAATCCCCATGAACTGTCCAACCAACCCTCATTCCGCTAGTGAGACTGCAACTCTCATTGGCTGGTCTGGAGGCAATTCGATTTCATGTATTGTTTTTAAATGTTTTACAAATCTAAGCGGTGTTGTGGTTGAAGGTTTCTATCCATGGACGGTCAGGAGCTTGCGAAAATCTTTGCTATGTGAGGGAGGGGCACTTGGCTCCCCGCCCCCTAGGGCAGCCATGGTCAGCCCTGATCGACCTCTGCGGGGAAGCCACAGCTAGGTCAAAAGTCCGCTCCCGTGCAAGTTGATGTCAGTTCCATTCTTTGTTTGCGCAATAGAGTATGTTAACTAATCAAAGGATATGAATAAAGATATTGTGCATAGGGTGGATAAATAGTAATGAATATGATGATAGCCTCACATCCCCTTCGTCCTTGCAGAAACTTGGTTCTTTCAACACCAATAGATACCTCAAGTGAGACTTTTGAAGTGTTTTGTTGGGTGAATAAAATGAACCTAGGGTCTTATAACTGCACGCCAAAAAATGGTTTTGTTGTCGAGACCTAGAATCTGTAAGTGAGGGAATATTTTAGAGGTCAACTAAGAAAGATATTTTCAAATGGATGGAAAGGAAGGAACAACAAATGTGTGATGACGTTGGAATCTGACTGCTATGGAACTTCATGCACATAGGGGAACTAGGGGTTGACCAGGGGATTGTATGAAGGTAGGAAAGAATGAAGAAATAAATGAAGAAGGAAGGGAGGGACAAAGGATGCATAGAAACGAGGAAGGTATAGCAGAAGTAGAAGATGAATTTGGAGTACTACATAGTGGAAGAAGGTACAAGAGGTTGAAGACTAGGTATGAGAAGGGAGAGTTGTGTAGTGAGTATGAGAAGAGAGAACCATGTGCGCTAAACCAGATCGTAGAAATACAACACAAAGAATGAGAGAAAGAGGANTTGGGGTATGTTGCGGTTGCAAAATTTCATCACGAAATTTTGTGCAAAATGTTGTATTCCTCGGATAGATCTTTCCAATGGGCTATCATACGCCTAAACGAAGATCGTATGCAAAAGTTACAACCCCGGGAAGTTGATGTACCAACTTACCCAAACGGGGCCCACATGACTTTTGGTTCTTCATCTCCCAGGGTTAGGTTTTTGGATGTCTAGGAATTTTGGCATTCCCATTTATTGTAAAAGGGATTTCAGAGCCTCATTGTAATCATCTTCTCACGGATGCTAGTAGCGGACACATCTCTTCTCAGGGATAAGCTACAAGCGCCCTAGCTAGTTTATTTCCAGTCTGTCTATAAGCATATTTCAGTCATTTGTTGTTAATGAAATGAAGTCTTATTTCCACTGCATCTCTGTGTTTATGTGTATTTCTGTATTTCATTGTGTTCCTACATAAATAAGGATCAGTGGTATCAGAGTGGTCTGCTCATTCTCGATCCTTCTTTGCATGTCCCCAACGAGATCAGGGTATAAGGAGTTGGGGCTGGATCTGGTTGAACCTTTGCAAGATCAGCCTCGCAAACCCCGACGACCACCCATGGGGGAAGAAAAGAAAGATGAGGGAGCAGGAGATCCTATCAAAATGTTGCTCGAGGAGGCCCTCGAGAAATAAAGGAACGCGATGATGGACAACTTTGCCCAGATTCTTCAACAGATTCCGACTGGCGGTGCATCGACATCCAACAGCCACTCTGGAGGTGCCACTCCTTTTAAGGTACAATTAAACTTTGACATTCCCATATTTGACAACCAAATAGATGCAGATGTCGTAGATAGATGGTTGAATCTATTAGAAGGATATTTCTCGGTTCATGACTTTTTCGACCGAGAAAAGATTATTTTCGCACTCCTCAAAGCCGCCCCCCATGTCAAGG
>JASDQU010361292.1:0-11764 GCA_032191745.1 Picea mariana | reverse complement strand
GGGCTTAACATTTATGGATTGGATTGCATGGGTCTGATGTGATTGTTGAGCCAAACTTTGTTTCATATTAAAGAGATGGCATGTATGGTCTATTTAAGAAGCTAGTTACTAATAAACGTTGAATACATGATGAGCTTCTTTAGTAGAGGAAGCCATGGCTGAAATAATAGGGGAAGAGGGAATTGGAAAAGAGGGCCTAGAAGGCCAAGATTCTTGATACATTTTGATGTAGATCCACAGGATTTAAACCAGCACTTCCAAGCTAGATTTTTCAATTGGATTGGACAAGGGGTAGTCCAACCTAGGCCAGAAAGGCCTCCCTTCCAACCCCATCATGTCCCTAGTATCCATGTTGCCCCTCATGTTTCATTACAGCCTAAAGTCCCTGAGAATGATGGATGGCAGGAGATTGTTCACCCAGCAGTCTCCCAACATCGTGGCTGGTCCAATTTGTCTCTACCTGCTCCTCCTCCACCGGTTAACCCAAATTTCGAAATTTCCCCTGCACACTCACATGTGCAGTCTTCCCACGCAAGAAAGAGACTCAAAATCAAATCCCACCACACGCATGATAAAGGAAATGTTTTTGTTGCCCCCTCCTCTCCCTCAAGTGATTCAGCCAAATCCATTTCATTCTGCATGCACTTGAGAGATGATTGTTCTCATGTCATTAGTGAGATCAAGCCTAAAGGGTCCACATAGCCTAAGTCTAATTCAGAAAATTCAAAGGGATACAGCAACAACAAAGGAAAAATTGTCTCCCAAAGTGGAAAATATGGTTTTTGAGTTATTTTTATTGTTGAGAATAGTTGACTGCTGAAGTTTTTGGATAGCATACTATTTTTGGATATTTTGGATATTATATTTTTGGATATGGTTTAAAATATCATTGATATTTAATTTTCAAATTATCAGAATGATGATGGGAACCACAAGGAGGAATGTGTTAATTGATTGGCTAGTTATGTTTATTTTTGTTAAGAAACTAAAGGGAGTCACCAGAGGTTCCACCTACTAGTTATTATTTATTAAAGACCCTTATTATTATTATTATATTAATTCTTCCCCTAAACTAAAAGATAGTTGAGTTTTAGTTAACTTAACTAAAAGAGGTATTTGTACTACCTCAACTAAGTTGGAATGCTTAAAGACAAAATGAGAAGGAAGAACAAGAGGAGAATAGAAGGAGAAAGCATACTAAGGTCTGCTCTTGAGTTTTATTGAGACAGTTCAATTTTCATTTATTTTTTAATTCATTAAAATCCTAATTCTCTTTTATGATAGCAAGGTCCTATTGTAGACAATAAGATTCAAGGCTAAATTACATCATTCAAACACTTGTTTTCAGAGGTGTTGATCTATCTTTGATAGTCTGTGTAGACTTCTTTGTTTATGAATTAAATTTCATGATTGATAAACGATATTGTGCAGAGTCGAGTGGGTAGCAATCTATGGCAAGTTGATCCAGCTTTTAAAGTTGAGATTTTTACTTTCTGTCAAAAGTCCTTTTGTATGGTTTTCATTGGGGACATCTAAGTTTGACTTTGGTCCAAACTCCCTCATGGATTTTTGTAAAGAGAACGATTCTTTTGATTTCTTGGAATGAAATAAGAGATTGTTATTATGTCTCATCTGTGTTAATATGTGACTTGGTATTTTTATTTTGTCTCCACATTTACTTTTGCATCTGTTAATTCAGAAAATTATATAAAAATGTTGAATTTTACAGCAATCTTTTATTTATAAAAAATTAGCCTAAACCCTTGTAACTAATACTTGTGGATTGGGAAGCAAATTTTGAGGCTATAAACATAAGGTGATATTCCCGTCTATCTTTCCTTAGCCAAGAAAGATCTGAAAATGCTTGAGTAAGATTATTTCATATATTTTCCTCAACATTTATTTGGTGACCATACTGGGGAGATCTTCCATATCTCTCTGGTTGATTTTTGTATGCTTGATTATCATTGAATATATTTACATTTCTAATATTGATTATTTGACTATTTCATTTATTAATGTTTGTACGTGTTGCAAGGAAACCCAATATCGAGCCTGGTCTTCAAGATCAAACCGGAATTGCTTTAAACTTGTTTAATGCCATTTTAGTTGCCGCTAATACTAGGGTTGAGCTTAATCGCTCATGGTCAGCAATTGAACAAGACATAAGTGCCCAAGAATGTGGGAAGCTAGGCAAAGAGAGCCTAGGAATCAGCCATAGCTTTCTTTTTCCTTCAGTTTTGATCTTCTTTTCATGTCCTTAGACCCTCGTATTTCTAGGAGAAGAAGAGGTTTATCACCAGAAATTAATCCTATTCCTGAAATAGGAAGAAGCAACGTTGTGTTGTCAACCCAACAAAGTGCTCTAAGGAGAACTTTGTCTGATTCATCTAGTTCGTCGTTTTCTCCCTTACCTACCATTCACAAGATGGTATTTAGTGGTGGCTCCGGTGGCATTAGAGGTTCTTCTTCATTTAGATATTTAGCTTTGTTAGTGATTGGTAGCTTATATAGTCACCAAGTCCCTATCCAATCTGCCACAAACCTCTCTAAATTCATTAAAAAGTATGGGCTTTTTCAGTTTGAAGAAGATGCTACAACTACCCCGTGGCATGTTTCCTCCCCTCTTAACCTAGCACCTGCTACTCATCCACTTCCTAAATTTAAAGAGAATCTCCCTAGGTTTTCAGGGAATAACACCGTCACTACGAATGAACACTTGGTCACATTTTCTAATGCCCGTCACAACATAGGAGCAAATGACAATGATACTTGTATGCGTTTATTTGTGAACTCCCTTGAAGGGAAGGTTGCAGTCGATTTCTTTGATCTCCCTCCTAAGATTTTATCTACTTGGGAAGAGTTAGTCTATTGGTTCAAATATACCTATGGTAAATCCAAGAGCCCAACCGAACAATTACGGGAGTACAATAATATCGCTTATAAGGATGGTGAGACTATCAAGTCCTTCAATTTGTGTTTCACCAAATTATACAGCCAAATCCCTGAACTCATTCGCTCTCAGAACCAAGCCACTTTCATGCATTATTATAATGCATTACCTTCCCTCTATCGACATAGGCTTGAGGAAAAGGCCATTGATAACCTTGGTTCCACTCTGCACACTTGTTTAGAGTATGAAGAACAGCTTGAAAGAACATGTTTTCCTAAGGAAGACTCAGCTAAACAGAAAAACATGTCCGCCCTCTTACAACTTGTACAAGACATGAATAATCAAATGATAGCATATGAGCAGAAATGAAATGTATCCTCTCTTACCCCTGGGGCTTCATCTTCTTCTACACCCCCTTTTAAAAATCCAAGTGAAAATAATTTTCAGCCTAAAGCTGTCATGCCTCACGGTTGGTGTAACTTTTGTGAAGAACACCATGAGGAAAGTACATGTGAGGTAAAGAAGAGTGCCAGAGATAAAACATTTGGTAAGAGACCTGAAAATACTATTGTTGTCCTAGAATTTGCAAAGCTAGAGGATGTCATGATCATAAATACTAAAAATAAATCCTATGCTCCCAAAAGAAATTATGATCACCCCCACACTTCTTCTAGCCCAAGCTCATCTTCACCAGCTTCTACAGTTCAAGTTCCTAAGGATCCTGACAGTCAAGTAACTACCTCCCCTCTTCCCTCTTCCAAATACAACATTCTAAATCAGTTGACCAACATCAAAGCAGATTCAACCCTCCTGGACATGGTTTTCGTCCCTTTACAACAGAAGCATATAAAAAACTTCATGGAAGGAAAATGTTCCATTGTAGCCAACCTCTCTGAAGAAGTAGATGAAGAGGATACATCTATAAATAAATTAGGTGTACATAACTTTAGACACCCTGTAAAAAAAAAAACTGTTTTATATTTCGGTAAATATTATGGATAAGATTGCCCATTGTTGCCTCATTGACGGCAATTTGGGCCCAAGTGTAATGTCAAAGATTATTATGGAAGAGCTAGGCTTGTGTTGTACAAATCAAAATTCCAGAAGCATGCTCTCTTATAATAGTCTACAACAAATGACCATAGGTGAAATCAAGGACGTGACCTTGGTTTTGTGCACGTACCCTGAAATAAGGACAACCCTTAATATTCAGGTAATTGATATGTCGATAAGTAATTACTCGATCATCTTAGGAAGATATTGGCAAGATTTGACGGGTGGATACCTCTCACTCGATGGGACACACTTATCCATTCCTAGGAATGATAAAAACATCATAGTCCTAAGAGAGGGGAGAATTTCACCTTACATAGAAAGGGTCCCACGGCCTAATCTGAATTATATCGAGGAGGACCTAGGAGTGTATTCCATATTTTCAGATGAGGACAACACTACCTTGGAACAAATCAACTTAGATGATGGGATGTGGCATATGCACTTCGATGGTTCATGCTCCAATGAAGGAAACGGAGCTGGTATTATCTTGTACTCTCATTTGGGTAAAATTCATAAATTTTCCTATAGGTTAGAGTTTGCTTGCACAAACAATGTCACTGAATTTGAAGCATTATTGTTAGGCATTGAAAATGCCTATAATCTAGGTTGTGGTCACCTTACAGTTTTTGGGGATTCTAAACTTGTTGTAAACCTTATACGTAAGATATACTCTCCTAGCAACAAGTTAATGAAATGCTACACCCAAATTGTTTGGGCACTTATCTCGAACTTACTATATTTCAACATCACTCATGTTAAAAGGGAATTGAACTCAATGGCTGACTAGTTAGTTGTTTTTGTAGCCTCTCCTACTCGGCAACTTCTACCACAAAGACCTGATTGTACCTTTCGATCTTTGTATCGTTTTCACATCCTTGGCAACATGGAGTCATGGAAGGTCTTCCCTAGTGATGAGAGCATATGTGATTTCATTCAAAATGAACCTTATAATCCTAAGGAAATTATATCGATGGAGGATAAAAAATTTCCTAAAGGCTTGACTCCTCTAGAAATTTCATTTTCATCGAGTGATGCAGGCAACAAAGAGAAACATAAAGAAGAGGAGTCGAAAAGGAAAGTGGGTGAAACCATTTCCTTGAACATTGGAACACCCGAGTCTCCAAAGAATGTTAAAATAGGTGCCCAATGTTCTGTTGAAGAAAAATTGAAGTTCATTAGGTTGCTTGGTGAATTTCAAGATGTTTTTGCTTGGTCTTATGAGGATCTTTGTGGTTTTGATCCTGCTCTTATACAGCATGCCATTCCTATCAAGGGGGGGCATAAAACTAGTTAGGAAAAAGAAAAGACCCATTAACCCTGCACTGGAAGAAACTATTCGAAAGGAGTTGGAAAAACTCTTGAAGGCTGGGATCATTTTCCCAGTTAAGTATTTTGAGTGGGTTTCCAATTTAGTTCACGTTCGGAAAACAACTGGTCAAATCAGATTATGCGTATATTTTCACGCAGTGAATCGGGCAAGTATAAAATACCACTTTCCTCTCCCTAATATGGAAATGATTTTGCAACAAGTTGCAAGGTCACAGATGATGTCCTTACTTGACGGTTTTTATGGTTACAATCAAATCAAGGTAAAAAGGGCAGATAAATATAAAACCACTTTTATTACTCGTTGGGGCACTTTTGCTTATGAACGTATGCTGTTTGGATTATCTAATGCAAGTGCCACTTTTCAAAGAGCTATGCAAATATATTTTGACGATTTGATCAGCAAGATTATTCATATCTATCTTGATGACTTAATTGTATACTCTAGAAATCGATCAGATCATTTTGGTCATCTTAAAAGAGTTCTCATGTGGTGCAGGAAATTTGACATTTCTCTAAATCCTTCTAAATCTATTTTCGACGTTACCAAGGGTAATCTCCTTGGACACATTGTTTATGATTCAGGAATAAGAATTGATCCTGAAAGGATTGTTGCTATCCTAAATTTGCCTGCTCCCACTTCCAAGAAAGAGGTTCAAGATTTTATGGGTGTTATTAACTTTTTCCGTAGGTTTTTTCCTGATTTTGCTATAATGGTCAAACCAATTCGTAATTTTCTTAAGCAATATCGTTCCTTTTCTTGTACAGATGATGTCAAAAATGCTTTTGTAAGGATCAAGAAAGAAATCAGTTCCACACTGGTTTTGGCGAAGCCGAATTTTGAGAAAGAATTTATGATATATACTAATGCCACAGAAGAAGCAATGTCTGCTATCCTCATGCAAGGTGATGACCAAGGTAACGAAAAACCAGTGGCTTACATGAGTCAAAGCTTGTCTGATGATGAGTTTAAGTATTCTTTTATTGAAAAACATGCTTTCGCTCTTGTTAAAGTTGTTGAAAAAAATTGCCACTTCATCTTAGGTAAGCACACGTTGGTAAAAGTCCCTTTACCTGCTGTCAATTTTTTTCTCTCACGGACTTATCTCTTAGGGAAGCTTGCACATTGGCTTTCCAAGATCCAGAAGCTTGATTTAACTATTGTGACTTCTAACACCATCAAGCGATGTGACTTAGCCCTTCACTTAGCTCAGCATGCTGAAACTAGTGAAGAAATTGATGAACAAGATAGCTCTCTATCAACATTGTTCTACATTGATAATCAAATCCTTCATGTGTCTGAACATCCTTGGTATAAAAACTTGGTTTACTATTTGCAAAATCAAAGATGTTCAAATAACTTAGGCACTCATCAAAGAAGAAGTCTTCGTCTCGAAGCTGCTAGATATGTCATTATAGGAGACTTCTTGTTTAGAAGATCTGTCAATGGTATGTTGCTTCACTGTGTAAACAATGAGGAAGCACATAAACTGTTGCAAGAAACTCATGGTTCTTCAAATTTTGTTATTCATGTAGGAGGTCATTTTTCTGCTAAAACCATTGCTTTTAAGATTATCATAAAAGGATACTATTGGCCTTCAATCTTTCATGATTCTTATGTTTTTTTGAGATCTTGTGACATGTGCCAGAAATTTGTTGGGAAAGAACGCCTTTCAGCCATGCCTTTACAACCTGTCCTCCCAGACTTTCCTTTTCCAAAATGGGGTTTGGACTTTATTGGTCCTATTAATCCTCCATCTTCAGCAGGACAAGTCTTTATCTTGACAGCCACAGAATGTTTTACAAAATGGGCTGAAGTTGTCCCACTTAAACATTCACGGGATGAGCAGGTAATTTCTTTCCTTGAAAATAATATTGTTTCCATATTTGGTCTTCCTTTGGAAATTATTACAGACAATGGTCCTACTTTTATTTCTGCTAATCTTACCCAATTTTTAGCTAAGTTGGGGGTTAAAAATTTTACCTCATCAACTTATTACCCCCAAGGAAATGGGTAGGCCGAGTCTACCAATAAGAATCGGGTAAGAATTATCAAAAGGCTCATCGAAGATAAGCCTTGTCAATGGCACACTCTCCTCACTTATGCCCTTTGGGCATATCGAACCACCACCAAGGTGAGCATTGGTTGCACTCCTTTCCATCTTGTTTATGTTCAAGAATCCATTCTTCCTACTGAGCTAGAACTTTCCTCCTTGAGGTTAATGCTACAGGTCGAAGAATTAAATTCTTCTGATGTTTATCAAAGAATGAATGCACTCTTCGTTTTAGATGAGCAAAGGACATTTGCCTTGAGTAATATAAAAAGAAGACAATAGACTGTTAAAAAATATTTCAACAAGAGTGTCAAAGCTGTCAAATTTAAAGTCAATGAGAAGGTATTGTTGTGGGATTCAGCTCATGATGATAGAAGAAGACATTCAAAGTTTCAAAAATTATGGCTTGGTCCTTTTAAGATCGCTTTTGTCCTCGGTGCCAATTCTTATATTCTAAAGGACTTATAAGAGTGATTATTTTCCTACAACACTAATGGTTCCCACTTAAAACATTACATGGAACCAACTTGAAGAGTTTAGCGTTGTTTGGAATGTTTTTGTACATTAGTAGTTTTCATTTTTTCTTTCACATTAGTAGTTTTTTATTTCTGCTATTTCTTTTTCTGTCATTTCATTTCTGCTTATTTCAATTTTGTTGTTTCATTTATGTTACGACATTTCTTGCTTTTTGTTCTTTTGACTTCATTTTTTGTCAAAAATAAAATGTTGGATTAGTTTTTCCATAGCGACGCTTCTGCAAAGTATTGTTAATCAATAACAATCAAGTTTACACAGTTTTCATGATGTTCCCCTTGAAGGCATCATTGAAATTGTTATCTTCTTTCACTGTTGTTTTATGAGATAGTTGGTTTTATTTCGCTTTTGCTTTCCTTTTCTTCATCCATTTCGAGATTCCAAAAGAGCAAGTTCAGAAATTTGTTCTCGTTGAATTCAAGAACAATTTTTAGTTGAATGATTATGCTTACAAGGATAAACCCCCTCATACTTAACACTTTCCATGAGTTATTCCCAAATTCCCAGTCATTTTTCCATTAAATCCTCTCACTTCCCCCTATTGCATAATCGTTCAGAATTATATATTCCAGATCTGATATTACTTGGTCTTTGAAACTAGACATTCTGAGTTCTTAATATGTTGGAAACAGATTTCCCTGTGGAGTTGCCAGTTTGTTGACGATTAAAATCGTAACGACGAATTCCTCCCACAAAGTATTGCCATAGCCCTATTATCTAACAATGCTAATAATATGATACTAGTAGGTGGGACCCCCTTGTAGACTAGAGGCACAAGGATAGACATATTATACATGTTTTGTTGTTTTTTTTATGTTGCCTACATAGTCCTACATTTTTTAGGATGCGGTCTTGGTTTCATTTGACATGATAATAGGTGGATGATGCATTTTTTTGGAATTCTCTTTGCAATCCAAAATAGTTTTATGGTTATGAGGAGCATGTTATTTACAGTTGCTATGATTTAACCTTGTCACTAATCCTTATGATCAATTACCTAGCCACATATATGCAAGAGATATTTTAATGGTAGCATGATCAAAACAAGAAAAAAACCTATGAAAAAATCCTAAAGGGAAAGAAGTTATATGTTTGAGCTATGTTAAAGGACTATATGCAAGTTCGAATGGAAAAGTTTAATTGTTTGGCAATGAATACATGGTTTAATTTTTTGGCATTGAATACATGGTTTAATTGTTGGTGAATGTGATGCTTGTTGGCTTGTATCGTACTTCTAATTGAATAGGCCAAGTGATGGAAGTGACGTGCATTTACTGCACGTCACTCCATACTTCCCCTATCTCCCGTCACCCTAGCATTGTTCCATTGTTACACTTTTCACTCTGTTGGTTGTGAAGCTCTGCATTTTTAGGCTCTTAGAAGAAAGAAGGCTCGGACAACTCACAATTTAATCACTTTTCCACAGGTATGATTATTTTTCTCTCCATCCATGAGGTATTCTCTATTATATGAACAAATGATGGCTCGGTGATGCTTGTATTTTGTGTTCTTGAGAATTTTGACTATGTAGGTGTGTGTTATGGCTCTCTTTGATGACTGTAAAATGTTTTGGTTGAACAAATAAAAATGGAAATAGACACTTGCATACAATTGAGAGATGTCTTCTTTTCGTTATGGTTTCACTCACTGTGTTTTTACCAGCGTGGTCTTTATTGCATATGGAAACACCTATGTGGTTTTTGCTAGGCCTGGTCAGGGTTATGGCTAGTTTAAAAAAATGATGTCTATGTGTAGTTGGTTATGTTTGCTTCATATATTATATTGGTTTTAAAATCAATTTATACCCATGGAGATAAGGCTCGAGGTTTATGTTTTGGTTGATTGTTGTTTCATCTCAAGGTTTTGTGATTGATATGATGAAGGTTGTGTATAATTGGGCATGCTTTGAAGTCTATTAGTGTTTTAAAAAGAGACCTGTGTATATTTTAATTGGGCCCAATTGTTAATTGGTTAACAGTGGATGTTGATTGTTATCGTCGTGCATTATGGACTACTAGGGACAGATGTCGAACTTATTGATGTGAATTTTTTTATTATTTTTAAAAGAAAAAAAAATAAAGGAGGGGATCAACGCTTTGTTAAACATGATTGTTGAATGGAAAGTTTTTTTTGTTATGAGTTATGATCGCACAAACTATTATGAATTGAGGAATTCTAGGAAATTTAATTATTGGAACAGGAAGCAGTTTGCTATACAATTGGGAAACAGTGAATGTTGGTGCTTTTTGCATTGATTTTAATACAGAGTTATGATTATTGATTATTTAATTTGTTTTATGAACAGTATCCATTAATTTCCCTGTCATTCTCTCACTTTTTTGCACATTACAAATCCTGTCACAATCCTAGATTCACTTTGCATGCCTTGTTCTTAAAATTAAATTAAAACTAAATAGAAACTCAGTGTTACAGCAATTAAAATATGACACAGAGATGGGTCACAGATGATATGATTTTGTTATTGTAACACAATTAATTTTTTAATGATTTGTTGAGCAGTAATCATGTTCTTACTCCCTTTCATTTTATCACTTTTCCACTCAATACAACCCCCTCAGATATCTCAGAACCCTTACTCACCCCCTTCTCATTGACAAGTATTAAATTAATTTATGGATTTGATTGCATGGGTATGATGTGATTGTCGAGCCAAACTTTGTTTCATATTAAAGATATGTCATGAATGGTTTTTTTAAGAAGCTAGTTGCTAATAAAAGTTGCATACA
Source organism: Picea mariana (assembly GCA_032191745.1). Lineage (NCBI taxonomy): Eukaryota > Viridiplantae > Streptophyta > Pinopsida > Pinales > Pinaceae > Picea > Picea mariana. Next base: position 1,154 of record JASDQU010361292.1, on the reverse strand, counting down.
GGATGAGCTTCTTCAGTAGAGGAAGCCATGGCCAAAATAACAGGGGCAGAGGGAATTGGAATAGAGGGCCTGGAAGGCCAAGATTCTCGATATATTTTGATGCAGATCCATAAGAGTTAAACCATCTCTTCAAAGCTGGATTTTTCAATTGGATTGAACAAGGGGTAGTCCAACCTAGGCCAAAAAGGCCTCCCTTGCAACCCCAGCATGTCCTTGGTATCCCTGTTCCCCCTCATGTTTCATTACAACCTAAAGTCCCTGAGAATGACAGATGGCAGGAGAATATTCACCCAATAGTCTCCCAACATCGTGGCTGGCCCAATTTATCTCTATCTACTCCTCCTCCACCGGTTAACCCAAATGTTTGAATTTCCCCTCCACACTCACCTGTACAGTCTTCCCACACAATCAAGAGACTCAAAACCGAAGCCCACCACATGCATGATAAAGGAAAAGTTGTCGCTTCCCCCTCCTCTCCCTCAAGTAATTCATCCAAATCTGTTTCATCTTGCATGCACTTGAGAGATGATTGTTCTCATGTCATCAGTGAGATCAAGCCTAAAGGCTCCACACAGCCTAAGGCTAATTCAGAAAAGTCAAAGGGAGACAGTAGCAACAAAGGGAAAATTGCCTACCAAAGTGGCAAATATGGTTTTTGAGTTATTTTTTATTGTTGAGAATAGTTGACTGCTTAATTTTTGGGACAACATACTATTTTTGGGTATTTTGGATATTATATTTTTGAATATGGTTTAAAATATCATTGATACTTAATTTTCAAATTATTAGAATGATAATGGGAGCCACAAGGAGGAATGTGTTAATTGATTGACTAGTTATGTTTATTTTTGTTAAGAAACTAAAGGGAGTCACAAGGGGTCCCACCTACTAGTTATTATTTATTAAAGACCCTTATTATTATTATATTAATTCTTCCCCTAAAGTAAACGATAGTTGATTTTTAGTTAATTTAACTAAAAGAGGTAGTTGAACTACCTCAACTAAGTTGGAATGCTTAAAGGCAAAATGAGAAGGAAGAACAAGAGGAGAAAGCATACTAAGGTCTGCTCTTGAGTTTTATTGAGATAGTTCAGTTTTCATTCGTTCTTTAATTCATTAAAAGCCTAATTCTCTTTTATTACAGCAGGGTTCAA
>JASDQU010361291.1:0-11764 GCA_032191745.1 Picea mariana | reverse complement strand
AAAAAAATTCAACGACAAGACCACTGGAAGTTGTGCATACTGATCTCGTTGGACCAACTACAACAAAGGGTTTAAAATGTGAGAAATAATTTATTTTATTAGTTGATGATTATACAAGAATGACTGTAGTTTGCTTTCTCAGGTATAAGTCATAAGCTTTCGAAAAATTCAAGGTCTACAAGGAATTGGTTGAAAATGAAATGGATTAAATCATATGTTTGAGATCTGATATTGGAGGAGATTTCACTTCAAATAAATTTATGGACTATTTCAGCAAGCATGGAATAAAAATACAATTCTTCATTGCTAGGACACCTCAACAGAATGGAGTTGTTGAAAGAAAGAACATGATAGTACAAGAAATGGCTCGAATAATGTTAATGGATTCCAAATTGACAGAAATATTTTGGACACATGTAGTGCATTAAATGGTTCACATTCAAAATAGAGTGATGCTCAGAAACAATATTGAAAAATCCCCCTACGAGCTATGGAAAGGAAGAACAACAAATGTGAAGCACTTCAAGTATTTGGAAGAAAATGCTACATCAAAAGAGAATATGACATACTGGGAAACTTTGAATCTCGTGTGGACAAAGGAGTACTTTTTGGTTACTCAAGTACAAGGAAAGCATACAAGTGTTACATCATGAGGTTGAACAAAGTTGTGGAAAGAATCAATGTAACAATTGATGAAACAGGTGGACGAGAATTAAATGAAGAAGAAAATGAATCAATGGAACAAATTTACGAAGAAGAAGCAGAAGATGAAGAAGAAGTAGAAAAGGAAGATGAAGAGGATCAGACATAAGTAGAAGAACAAGTTCAACAAGTGTCTCCAAATACACCTAGAAAACAAGTACAAAAGAATCATCCTTCAGATCATATTATCAGAAACAAATATGCAAGAGTTGAGACTAGAAGAAGAATCCGTTCACTAGAACAAACACACCTAGCACTCTTATCTACGATTGAACCAAATAGTTTTGAAGAGGCTAGCAAGGATGAATTTTGGAATAAAGCCATGGATGAAGAATTGGATCAAATAGAGAAGAATGACACTTGAGAATTGGTTCCAAGACCAACAATAAGAATGTGATTGGCATAAAGTAGGTATTCATAAATAAATTGAATAAATATGGACATGTTACAAGGAACAAAGCTAGATTGGTATGTAAAGGATACACACAGGTTGAAGGAATTGACTTTGAAGAGACATTTTCTCTAGTTGCTAGAATGGAAGAAATCCAATTTCTCCTAGCTTATGCATTCTCCAAGAATATTAAAGTGTATCATATGGACTTGAACTCAACTTTTCTGAATGGGGAAAATGAAGAATAAGTCTACATTGAACAACCAGAAGGATTTCAGTTGTCATAAAACACAGATTATGTGTGTAAATTGAAGAAGATATTGTATGGTATAAAAAAGGCTCCTAGAGCATGGTACTATAAACTGGATAAATATCTACCACAGGAGGGGTTTAGAAAAGGAAGTGTAGACAACAACCTCTACATCAAGGTAACTCAAGATATTATTTTATTAATTGAATTTTATGTTGATGATATTATTTTTGGAAGCAATGATGACAAGTTAAGCTAGAAATTTGCAAAGGACATGCAAAATGAATTTGTAATGTCATTACTTGGAGAACTATCCTTATTAATGGGTCTTTAGATACGTCAAAGAAACCAAGGAATTTTTATTTCTCATACTAAGTATATCAGAGAAATGATAAATAAGTTCAGAATGGAAGATTGCAAACCAGTTACCACTCCTATGCAAACCAGTTGCAAGTTGAGAAAATATGATGATTCAAAGTCTACAAAACATAGGCAATACAGGTCAATGATTGGTATCTTACTATATGTAACAACATCTAGACCAGATGTAAGGCAGGCAGTTGGATAGGTGGAAGGATTTCAAGTAGCACCAAAGAAATCACATGTATTAGCAGTGAAGAGGATTTTCAGATATCTCAAAAGAACATAAGAGTTTGGATTATGGTATACAAAAGGAAAGGATCTATCACTTATTTCAAACACATATGCAGATTGGGCAGGTTGCATTGATGACCGACAAAGCACCAGTGGAGCAGTGTTATACTTGGGTGAGTGTTTAGTATCATGGTTAAGAAAGAAAAATTCATCAGTATCCTTATCTACAACTGAGAAAGAGTATATAGCAGCAACAACATGTTGTACACAGGTTCTATGGATGAAAAAAACTTTGACAGATATACAAGTTGAGTATGATGATCCCATTCCAATCTATTTTGATAATACAAGCGCCATCAATATCTAAAAGAACCCAATGATGCACTCCAAGACGAAGCACATTCCAATAAAGTATCACTTTCTATGCGAATATGTTACAAAGAAGAACATTGGAGTTTAATATGTGGGCACAAAAGAACAAGTGGCAGACATCTTTACAAAACCGCTTCCAATAGAAGCCTTTGAGAATCTTCACCAAAGACTCGGAGTAATTTCTACTCCAAAATGAATTGTTTTGAATGCTTATCTTATATGTCTTAGATATACATAAGGAAGCACCATAAAGAGGAAAGTTTAGGTTGGGAGATCAGTTTTAGGAAGAGTTCAGTTAGGGGGAGTATCCCCATGGACAGTTTAGTTAGGGGGAACAACCCCAGATGGAAAGATACCTTTGCAATTGATGACAAAGGGGGATAGATTTATCAGATACAGGCTTAGAGAAAGAGCAAAGAGGCATGGTTCCAAGGGGAGCGATGGTCACAGGGAGAGAATGAGTGATATGAATTCCGTATTGCATCAAATTTTTGCCATCAATGTCAAATGGGGATATTGTTGATTATTTGGGTTGGTTGTCATTGAAGTCAACCCTTGAAGAAAGTTTGATAGTAAATTCCGGTAGCACAAAGGTTTGGGTAATGGAACCAAGTTTGTTTGATGGATAATGGTTTGAGTTTTGATATATTTCCAGGTAATACTATTCCAGATGAATAGTACATGTCATTCCATTTCTAGTGGTATTTGGAACGTCACATAAATCCTCATGGTTAGAGAGTTATGGCCATGTGAAGTTGGAGAACCCTCACGAGTCATCTAGAAGCCCCAAAAGGTCAAAGTAGTCAAAGTGGGTTAAGATATTTTAGAAGGTAAATAATAAAGTGAAGTGGTGAGTGTACTATAAGTCAAAGTGAATACAAAATAAATTATTTAAATAATAAAGTTAATGGAGAAATTACTAAGTGTAGAAGTGGGTTAGCCCTAAAATAAGGAAAGTGGTTTAAGATGGTTAGAAGGTAACCCCTTGAGGTAAAGTGAAGTGATGAGTGTACTATAAGTCAAAGTGGATACAAAATAAATTATTTAAATAATAAATTTAATGGATAAATTACTAATTGGACAAGTGGTTAGAAGTTGGTTAACCCTGATATAAAGAAAGTGGGTTAAGATGGTTAAAAGGTAACCCCTTGAGGAAGCTACATGAAAGTATAAATAAGAGGAAATTCTGTCTCATTTTAATCAAACTTAAGCATATTGAATATCTACAGGTTGCTGAGGTAACCAAAGGATATCTAATCCGAATTTCAGAGGGAAGGTGAAGTAAAGAAGGCCAAAATTCAAGGGAGAATAAATTCTTTTGATGATGCTTTCTAAGGTATGTTATTTACAGGTCATCCCACATTTTTCGAAATAATTTTTTTTCTAGAATGATTCAGACCCTGAAATTGAGATTCCATTGAGGAAACATATCCAAGTAGTTTTGATACAAATTTTAGCTTGTGGGTCATTGTATTTTTGGAGTTACACGCCATGGAAAATATGGTTTGTGGCTAAAACAAGTGTTTTGGGTAAAAACGTCATAAATTTTCATAACAGATCCAAATTCAGTAAGAAAAAATGTATTGGTTAGAGTACAATATTTACTATTATGTGTACAATTTTCAGATCCATACAAAAAATATTCTGTGGGGCATTCTCTACAAGTTTTCTCTCTAGAATAAGCCAAAATTCAACAAGGTATGCCATTTTTTCTATAACTCCTTTTCTGAGAGGTTCCAAGTAGTGGTGCAGCCCCCTCCCCTTCCGGGGGTTCTGTTACCTCCCGATATAGGATCTTTAAATATTCTGTATTTGATGGACTCTTCAGGATCCTGCTTGAACCCAAATCAACTTATAGAGGCCCCTTTTCTCCTAAGTCACAGGTTCTATGGAACCCGCGGGCCTTTTCCCCAACACTCTTGAAAATTTTAAGCTGGCGATCCCTAGCTCCTTCTGCTAGGCCCCTTTGCTTCATGTGACCTTGGGCTATGACCTGAGGATTAATCTCCTCGGAGCTCCGAACTCCAGGCTTTGACTGTTTCAATTGCAGGCGCCGCAAAATATTTCAAACCCTGAACTGCGAATATAACTTGTGCAAGGATCAATGGTCCTCGCCACTTCATTAAATCAATGGCCCCAACTGTTTTAGGCTCTGGTGCTTCAAGAAATTCTGAAACACTTCTCCACAAAACCTCCAGAGTGTTGAGTCCCCGAAATAACAGATCTTCTGCCAAGTGTCCTCCCTTCACAGATGACCCTGATGGCCTAGCGACTTCGGGATTCACGAGTCTTCTCTTCTCCTTCCTATGTCTCTCCCGATTTGTGAATCAGCGAAGCACTGATCTAACACCATGTGTCCAATCTCAATGGACGACCATGATTACTTCGGCTCCTAGCTCTTCAGGACTTCGATACTTCTGCTATCCCATTCTCATGTGCACATAAAGGAACTTAAAGCTCGTGCACTTACCTCTGGGTCCAATGACTGTTGGTTCTTCATGCCCAGATCCAATGGACGGAATCTATCCTCCTCCTGCATGCTCTTCTGGGTGTCTCGATATGGGATTTGATTATTCATATCTCCTCCTATAACTCGATTCAACGGTTCTTGTCACTCCTCCTCTTGATATTTGGCAATAAAATTTAACCTCGGCCCTGGCGCACACTTGCGCTCTGCATGCAACTTTGCACTACACCTCCTAAACTTGCAAATTTTCTTAGATTTCCAAGGGACTTGGCCCTTCTTCTTCCTTAGAATATTTCTAGTGCCCTCCTGACATGATCTGTTCTCTTCCTCTTGAGCTTCTTGAACTTGAGATAAGTTCACACTTCCACGCCCTCCTTGTGCTCGATGAAGTCTTCAAACAACTTCTTACAGCATTGGTCCAAGTGTTGGCCTGATGCACTCTTTGCACAGATCTTCCTCTAGAGTATTCAACAACTCTATTCTAGCTTCAATGGCTCGGACCCCAAAGGTCTCTTCCCCTTTCTTCTTCGAAGGGATATTTGTGCCCTCTTGGAAACTTCTACTCAAGCACTCCTTGTTGAGCTTATAGAGTGTTCAATAACTTTGTGAGTGTCTTCTCCTTGACAATTCTCTTTTCAGAACTCAAATGGATTTTTCTTGTGCACTCCCTCCACCTGCTCAATGCCCTATTGGTAGAGCTCTACAAAATATTCAACAATTTTGTTTCTTTTTTCCTCCTCTACATAGTCTCTCCTCGAAGGTGTTCAACAAACTTGAGGCTCTCTTGAAATCGTGAATGTTATGGTGTGTCCTCCTGACACATTCTTCTATGAATCAAACAATTCCATATGCAAACTCCTTGCACTGGCTACAGAGTTTCAATACTCTATCGTGCACTCCTTTCACAGCCTAAAGAACCCAGAAACAATTCTGGAAAAATCTCAAAGATAGTTTAATCTATATTCATCCTACAGATGGAAATTATTCATACACATCCACAGTGTAGGCATATAAACACACATATGACATTCATTCATAAAACATAAAACACACACATAATCATATGCAGGAAAAACTACTTTTGTACTATCTCTTAATGTCTATACAGATGTTTACAAAGGATGGAGTGCAACAGAGTCTCGGTGTTTTTTTCTCTCCTTACTCTCCTAGATTCCTAATATTTTTTTTCTTGATCTCCTGAAATATGATACAAAGATATCTTTACAAAAGAGGGGCTCTACGGGCCTTTCCCTCCAATCTACCTACTCTCTTTAATTACATTGAATTTCATTCAATGGCCATCTAGTCTGAATCAGATCTAGATCTCATTGATTTGGCTCTTCCATCCTTACAACATTTAATTGCATTAAATATTACATTGAAATTTAAAAAAAAAAATGAGGGCAAAATGAGAGGGCTGGCACCTCTCCCATCCTTGAATGCACTTTGATGTGCTGGAATGTTGGCATGTTGCGGAGGTGGAGCGATGCTCCTGCATAAAGTAGTGAAATATGGAGGAATTGCATAAAATACACTGAATAAAATTGTGTACCATTTTCAGATCTTTGTTCATTACATGTACATTGTTATGATTATTGCAAGTTAGGGTTTTTGACTAATCCAAAATTAGTCATCTGAGACTAAAGTAAAGTTTGATGAAAATGCTAGTCTCTTGTTGTTAAATTTAAGGAAGGTTTGCATTTATGTGATCATATACACCAGGTCTATTATAGAGTTACAAATCAGATTTGGATGATGAAATTGATGAGGGATTTTGGTTGAGGCACATGTTGGGTACATGGTTGAGACAAGTAGTTGATGAGTTGGCACATACATGAAGTGCATAGTTGATGATGTTGGTACATCTTGATGAGTCATATTTTATGTGTATTTGATGCATGGTTTGTACATATTTGGTGCATGGTTGATGCACTAGTTGATGGTACAGGTTGAGGTACAGTTTGGTGCATGGTTGATGCACTTGTTTATGGTACAAGATGATTACAGGTTGTTTGGTATAGGTTGATGCACTTGTTTATGGTACAGGTTGATTACAAGTTGATTGGTACAGGTTGTTACAATGATATATCTCACAGTGATAGTGTGACAGTGGTTCCATCATTCTACTTCTATGTCAGGGTGTTTGTACAGGGAAAGGATAGGTGGTTGTAGCCGGAGAACATAGGGGGTTGTGGCCTCCTTCTGGTTGTATCTATATAATTGGGGAGTTGGATCTTCCCTCAGGTTGTAGCTTGAGAAACTAGGGGGTTGGAGCCTCCTTCCAGTTGTAGCTATAAAACAAAGGAAGTTGTTGCTTCCAATGAATGTAATTATTCAAGACATATAAGAAAAATCATTCTGTGGTTTTGTCCCGCTTTGAGTTTCCACGTAAAAACATTGGTGTACTGTGTATGTGTATGATTTCTCATTTGTTCATTGTTTATTTACTCTGAAATTAATGGATAATAATGCTACATTGATATAGCACTTGAATTTTGTGGTGAAAAAGGATTGAATTGCTCTATTACTGATTCACCCCCCCTTCTCAGTAATCCAATAGAGGCCAAGTTCATGGAGATACCTAGGTATGCTACACATCTAAACATGAAGAATTTAAAGGTCAACAAGTTTTTGTTCGGCCTTAAATTCAACATACACGCGAAGCTGAGGATCCTAATAACTCAAACATTGCATGATGTAGTTCATAAGGCCCTCATATATGAGGAAGAACTAAACATTGGGAGTCGGGTCATGAATCCTTCTAGACCGAATTTACATACGACATCATGAGCACATTAGCATCAAGGACCAGCCAGACAAAACCCTGGGCATCGAGATATGCTCAAAGGACCTATGTTCTTGACACCATGATGACATACTCCTTAGAAGAGGACTCCTTACAGAGGAACTCAACAACAAAAAAAATGTGATCCACATAAGAAACAAAATTTTAGGCATGTTCAACAGAACATACCAGGATCACAGACTGTTAGGCCAACAACTTCTACTTCGAGGACTAGGAGCACTGGACCGAATAATGGATGCTAGACATGTGGGGAGCCAAATTACCAGTGACATTGTCTGATTGAGAATTCCAAGGCAACCAGATCATCATGGATCATTACAATTGGATATTTGGGAAAGGCCCATAGGATACATGCAGTGATGAAAAACCATCAGGCCGAGCACCAGTCCACTGTGCTCGAGACATCAGGTATGATCATTAATCATAATTTTAGTATATTGATAGATCCAGGTGCTAAAAAGAGATTTATTTCTAGTGTAGCACTAAAGAGAATTAAGGTAAAGGCAGTCGAACAAAACGAGTTCATATACATCGAAGTGGAATCTGGTGCCAAAAAAAAAGTTGGAGGAAAGGTTACAGACTGTAGCATTAACTTGGGATATTTTTTAATGAAGGCCAACCTATACATCACGATCTTAGGATCTTATGACATAGTGTTAGGCATGGAATGGTTGGAATTACATGATTCAATACTTAATTGTAAGACAAAATGGTTAAGTTTGATGGATGATGTGGGACAGAGTAGAGTAATTGTAGGAAGAAACCAGGGATATCCTTAAGGTTTATTTCTTCCCTACAATTGCAGAAGAGCATGCGTAAAGGATGCAAGCTATATGCAATATTAGAACTAAAAAAAAGGGTGAGGTGGAAGGATTAGAAAACCTTCCTATAGTACAAGAGTTTGCAGATGTATTTCCAAGAGTTGCCAGGTTTACCGCCCGAAAGAGAGTTGGATTTTACAATATACTTGAAACCTGGAACTAAACCAATAACACGAACGCCTTATCGGATATCAACACCTGAATTGCAGGAGTTGAAAATTCAATTGAAGGAATTGTTGGACTTGGGACTTATACATCCAAGTGTTTCGTCTTGGGGTGCGATAGTTAATTTCATGAGAAAGAAGGATGGATCGTGGAGACTTTGTATTGACTATAATCAATTGAACAAAGAGATGATCAAGAACCAATATTTGTTGTCAAGAATAGATGATTTGTTTGACCAGATGAAAGGAGAAACGATTTTTTCAAAGATTGTATTGAGATTGTGATATCATCAATTACGGATTAAGGAATAAGATGTCCCCAAGATCGCATTTAAGACGAGATTCAAACATTATGAGTTTACAGTTTTACCATTCGAATTGACGAACTCCCTGGGGGTATTCATTAGTTTGATGAATGGGGTGTTCCGCGAATACCTGGAAAAGTTTGTTCAAGTATTTATTTATGACATATTGATTTAATCTCAGAAAAAAGAAGAGCATGAAGAATATTGATATTGGTCCTAGACTGTCTAAGAGAAAAACAATTGTATGAGAAGCTAATGAAATGTTCTTTTTACCAATAAAAGATTCATTACTTGGGACATATCATATATGGAGAAGGTATCGCTATGCATCCAATGAAAGTAGAATCCATTATGGAATGGAAAACTCTCACGAATGTACCATAAGTAAGTAGATTTATGGGTTTAGCAAGATATTACCGACAGTTCATTGAAGGTTTGTTGAAGATAGAAAACTGAATAACAGAATTGCAGAAGAAAAACAACAATTTTGTATGGATTGAGAAATGCACAGAAGAATTTAAAAATCTCAAAGAATTGTTAATGACAACGCCTATACTAAAGTTCCCTAACATGGAAAATGAATTCTTGGTATGCACAGACACATCCAAGGAGGGTTTAGGTGGATTTTTGATGCAAGACGGTCAATTGATCACTTACATTTCCAAGATATTAAGAAAGAATGATGATAAGTATGCTACAAATGACTTGGAGTTTTTAGCAATTGTATATGCTTTGAGAGTATGGAGACATTATCTAATTGGATGACAATTCGAATTAAAGACATATCACTCTTGATTGTAGTATATATTTACACAAAGTGACTTGAACGCATGACATAGGTATTGGTCAGAATTTCTTAGCAAATACGAATTTGAGATTACTTACATTAAAGGAACAATGAATAGAGTAGAAGATGCATTGAGTTGAAGACCACACATGTTGTCGGTAATACCTCTTAAGGAAAATCTTTGAGAAAAGATTCTAGCTCTATAGTTTGATGATAACTGGTATAAAGAATTTAAGGATAATATTTGACAAAATACCATGTTGATACTGAAGTATGAAGGTTATTCATTAGACAATGACAAATTGTTGAGATTTAATGACAAAATTTACATACTGCCTAACAATGAATTAAGAAGTTTGATGTTGAGTGAAGTACATTGAGTAGTGTACATGGATCATCTAGGAGTCATGAAGATCAATATAGACCTTAAGCCTTTATTCTTATGGAAATGGATGGGAATGAACATAGTTAGTTACATGGAGTGATGTCTAGAATGTTAGCAAGTGAAGGATGAACATAGACATTCAACAGGAATGTTACAACCACTTTCTATTCCTGAATCAAAATGGGATGCCATTTCAATGGATTTTATCGTTGGATTTCCACTGACGGCAAGGAGACACGATTCAAATTTTTTGGTAGTTTACACTCTGATGAAGAGTGTACATTTTATTCCAATGTGTATGACATATTAAGCGCCAAACATAGATATAGTATTTGTCAGTGATATTGTGAGATTACATGGTGTACCAAGAAGAATCATATTCTATCAAGGATTGGTTTTTACAGGACGATTTTGGACTATGTTGGCGCAGAGTTGATTAGACTAGGGTCCTTCTCAGGTTACCAACAAAAGGCACCGAGTAGTCTAGAGCACTGGAATTTTAATCTCCTCTGAAGAGAAGAAGTCTCACTTGAAGTGCAACCAAGACAGAAAGATAGGGAAGGGAAAGGAGAATAGTTAGGTGGGTTTCTAGAACGTTCAAGATTCACCATGATCTTGCGCAAGATAGACTAGCTACAAAACATATCTGAACTCATTCATACTAGAACTAAACATAATCAAGTTGCGAAATCATTTGTAAATAGAGATATCATATTTATATTATCAAGCATAAAGAAGTACTGTAAAGAGACATTTCATAAGAATAAACACAAAATGACACAGTATATTTCAAAATTTTAGGTTCTTCTTCATCAATTATCATAAGATCTTCTTGGATACAATCTCAGAGATAAAAATTAGTACTCTGTTACAAACTTCTGGATCCGGACCCATGTCACAAAATTCAATGTACACTTTTTCCCAAAACTATATACCAATTACAATTACAGAACCGTTTCTCAACTACACTCAACCACGATAGCCAACCCAACAATAAAAACTAAAAACCCAACCCTTTTACAATAGTATGAATCTCATATATAGGCTGAGTGGGATCTTATGGATTTGGGCTCGCTTTATTTCTTGTTCTATTGTAATTTCTTTTGCCTTGATGGTGTTATGATGTCACTTTCCGCAACCAATTTCGGTTTCTTTACTTTCTCCATTGTCTAACTCTTTTGTAGCTTGCGCAACTCGTGTTTGACAAAAACTAGGACTGTAGTCCTTCTTGCATAGCTTCAAACTCAAAAACAAAGGGCCTAATAGGGTCCAACCACAAGCCTTGAATCACCCTTGAGTCAAGTACTTGTCTCTTTCACGGCTTCTAGGAGTGCTTGTTGATTTCCCCTGTCCTCCTTCTCTGCTTTGATTTCATCTTCTACTTGCATTTTCTCTTTTTCTGCCTCTTCAAATGAAGGGACCAACTATGTGACCAACTCTAAGGCCCTCTTCTTGACTTCCTGTAAACTCCTGATTTTATCCTGCCACTTCTTGGAAAGGAGCGAGGCCTCAGCTACAAACTGTTGGGTCTCATATGTGTTGGGTATGTGTTATATTCTTTGCATGTGTGTGTGTGGGTGTGTCAGATATGACAACTGCGTCTGACAATCCCTCATAGTAGTGCTCTATTTGTGCCATGTGTGTCGGGCGCTTTCCTAGGGGGGGTCCCAGGGGGGGCAGGTATGCCCCCCCCTGGTTACGCGTAGTGTTCGGCAATGGG
>JASDQU010361290.1:0-11764 GCA_032191745.1 Picea mariana | reverse complement strand
CATAATTTTATGTTTAATGGCAATCTCTAGGTATGGATGGGCTTCCTCGTGAGCTCTTATCTTCTTATGGGACTCTATTGGATGGTCAAGCGTATTCCATATTTGTTTATTTTTTTTAATATTGATATTTTTTTAATTTTTTTAAGAGTTTGGGAATTATTTTCCATAATCTTTGGATTTCATTATTTGAATATATTATCAAGTTTGGTTTTAATGGATTATCACTTGTGGGATATATCATTCTAAGGATTTCCATGTTTACTCAATTTTAAATGACGATTATGAAAATTTTCATTGTAGTTAGTTTTGTTGTAATCTAAACATGCTCAGAATTAACCCATTTCTAGCACCTCAAAATAAAAAAAAAGAAAATAGGCATTTTTTACTTGAGTAACACAATCCATTTTTCATTAAAAGTAGTAATTTTATGCATATAAAATTACAATTTTAACAAAATTTACCTACTAAAAAAATGTTTAACCTTCTTCATTATTCTTTAAAAATTTTAAGTAATATAAAAACTATAACTTCATCTTTATCGATACTAAACACTCCAATACAATGTGTTGGGTCAAGTATGTAAATTTAAAAGTCTCAAATTTCACCTTTTTATTTTTATTGCTCTTGCTATATTCTTGCAACTCTTTACACTTGAATACATTGAATGAAATATTTACATTAACTTAACAATGGTTTAAGAATTCTTTACCAAATTTAAGTAGTAAAAAACTCTAACTTCATTTTTTTTATACTAAACACTCCAATACAATGTGTCTTGTTCAAGGATGTAAATTTAAAAGTTTTGAATTTCACCTTTTTATTGCTCTTGCTATATCTTGCAACTCTTTACACTTCAATACATTCAATGAAATATTTACATTAACGTAATAATGTTTAAGAACAAATGTTTGCACACCCAAAACAAACATGATAGGGGTATATTCCAAACACCTTTAAAAAATGATAGGCGTACATTCCAAATATGTTTTAGTTGAGACTCAGTATAACTTACAAAAGATCTCAAGAAAAATATTATTGTTACACTTTGGAAGTTGCGAGTTCAATATCAAACATCTCATCTAATTTGGAATTTTAATTGATATTATCATTTTCCACGGCCAAATTAAGAGTTTTTTCAACAAAATTGTTAAAGATCTATCATGGAAATGTAATATAATTTGTATTGTGATGTGCTTTGATTGATTATCATGTAACATGAAAAATCACTAAAATTGTGCATGCTAGTATGGTGTATCTAGAATTAACACTACATAATTAAGAATGCTAGTAGGGTGTACCTTGAATTAAATCTACACAATTAAGAGGGGCTACATTATAAACCATTGGATCATGGAAAAGTGGGACAATAAACAATGTGAAAATGCAAGTCTGTGAAACTAACAAAGAAACAACATCATTCATGACCTATCATAGATGATATGGTTGTGGGCGAGGTGTGACAGGGAGGGTCAATCCTTTCACAAGACAAGGTGATACTAAATTTTGTTTTAGACTCTAATTGTCCATGATCAACTTAAAACTAATTGATCCTTCACTTGAGAATTGCAAGTGAAGACGAACCCTTTCCCAATAGGAGTATAATGGCATGTCATAAGAATAAGGTGAGGATGAAGTGAAATGGTGTTGGTGACATCAATTGGTGTTGGAGGAGTTGTAGTAGGAGGAGATAGATCGAGATCAATGAAAAAGGTCATGATATCCTGTGAACAATGTGAGGAACTTTGACAATTTTCAATGTTGTGTGAAGCAAACTTATGAAAATTAAAATACTAATCGACTATGGGTGAAGATGTAGAATTGATAGATGGAAATATGGAGGGGGTTGGGTGGGATAGAGAATGGAACCTTTCCAAGCTTCCTTTCTTATACAGGATAATTCTAAAAATCTAAAGAGAGAGATGCACTAGGGAATAGGGAAACTTCATGATGCCACTGAGGAAGCGAACCCTAAATAAACTTAAAAATAATTACCTATTCATTACATGAAATGGAGAGTTGAACCTAAAATTTGCAAAATATATCAATGTACTGGTCCATCATCTTGTTGGAAAACTACCACAACTAAGGGCCCCTTTCCAATACACCTTCACTATAACCAATATGATAAAAATGATTAGGAAGAGAAGTGCAAAATTTGTTCCAACTACTAAGGGAATAAGAAGTGTGGATTATTGTTTATTTCTGCACACAAGTGTTCCAAATTACTTTGCTTGTCACAATCACCAATGCATAACTATTTCAAATGAAAAGGTGCACAAGTGCGACAACGTGGGAGGATAACTTGTGTTGGTTCTCTGCATTACCTCCAAATTACCTAGCTTGTCACAATAAAGTGTGTAACTATTGCAAATGCAGACCCGCGGAAGCATATGAGCTCACGAGCACGTCTTTCCTCCGTAAAATGGTTGAAAATAGAGAAATTATTTTCTATGCCCACCACGTAACTATGCCCAATTCCATCACATGCAACCAACACATATACACACTCGAAAAACATGGTCATAGAAAAATATTTTGCAGAATCATGGTGATCCATAACTACACGATGACAACAAACATAAATTCTTGACACAATCATTTAAAATACACGAGTGCTATGTGCGTTAGCCATATTACATTTCGAATAGTATTTGATGTTTTCACATATCAGTGACAAGTAAGTATCAGTATGTTCAAGATTGCATCTCGCTATTCTCTTTTAAAGCAACGGTTCTTAGTGATCTCTAACATGATTTTCATCATGAAACAAGATGCAATATAGATCTATATTTTCATTTCTATTTAAATGAAAATACTTTGTTTTTCTCATTAGTGGTGAAACTGAAATAGATATATTTAACCATTTTTCTAACCATCGTATGAAAAATGTATCTCCACATAGCCCTCTCTCATTGTCATTTATATTTGAAGATGCAAACAAGTGCATTTTCAAAAAAAATATGTCAATTTTTTTGTGAAATCTTCTATAAAAATAGCCCAAAACTTAATTGATAGCGGAGGTGTGTAGGCGGATTCTTTAGTAGACATTTTTTTAACAGTGCATTATAATACTATACTGCAGTGGTATGCTAACATATATAAATAAACCGATGTTAATAGACAATGGTGTACTTTTGCATAGTTATTTAAAAAATGAATAAAACAACGGTGTGCATCATACAAAAGCAGATTGAAAGCATCGGTGCTCCCTAAACAAGCGCACCGATGCACAAAAAATCGGTTCGTTGTATTGTGTTTTTCTTCCAAAATGCATATCGATACGTCATTGTCCCCTTGCAGCACTGGTAGACAACAAACAACTCCACAGTCTGCGTTTTTTTTAAATGCATAACGGTGCGACTTTGTCCTAGTGGCGTACTGATGCATTCCATATGAGGCACCATCATGTGATTTTAAAAATAAACAGAGTGATATATTCATTGGTTAACAGTGATGCACTTAACGTCCATGCACTAAAACATGGTTTAAATAAAAATCAATGATAAAAAATATTGTAGGCCCAATGCACACGAGACGGGCGCACCAATGGGAACAAAACAACTGCAGAGACTGTGTTTTAAAAAAAATGGATTGGTGTGAATTTGTCATGAGGGACCCCTGGTACACTCCATATGGTGCACCATCACAATGGTTTTAAATAGTAACGGTGTGCTATCTACAATTTTTCATACTGGTGCGCTTAACTCAAGCGCACTGGAACAAGGTTAAATTAAAAAAAATGAGAGTAAAAAAACATTTTTACCATTTCCAATGCAGAGAAGCTCTCAAGCACTGATGCCTCATTTTCCCAATTGAAGGGCATTTTTATTGGTGTTTCCATTGCTTTCATTGTTTCCATTCAGTGCTCAGTTCGTGGGATTCAAAATTTATCATACGCTGGGAAAATTTCTTTTTCTTCACTACATACCAACGATGCCTCCTCGATGACGATGAGAAAATTTCTAGGTAAATTTTTTGTTTCTTTGTACGTTGTCTTTTTAGTGGATTAAATTTTTAAATTGAGTTAAATTTGCATTGTTTTTCAATTTATTTTTTTTCTACACTGTGTGCCCTGTAAATTTTACACGCTGCACAGATCATGTATAGTATGTTTTGGAAAGTGTGGTGTAATATGGAATGCACCAACGAATACTTTCTAACGATGCACCAATGCATCTAAAGTAACAAAGACACCATCCAAAATACATAGTTTCCACTTAACGGTGCGTCATTTGTATGTAAGCACTGGTGTGTTCATAAAAATATATGCATCATTGAATGGAAGATATTTTTTTTCATATGTGCATGTAGAATAAATGCACCGATGCATTTATGATAATGAACACAACGATGTGTTTATTTTGAACGCACCGACATAAATAAATAGTTTATTTTCAATGGCGTGTTGGTTATAGGGAATGCACCGGTGCGTTCATAAATATATACACACCGTTAAAATAGAAAAGTTACATTTGAACGATGTGTCCCTTTAAATTTATATGTACACACTGGTGCATTCATAAAACTATATGCACCGATAATATTTATTCTCACCTATGTGTTCGGAATAAACATACCAATGTGTTATTTATAACTAATGCACTGATGTGTTTATTATGAACACACCGGTGAAAATAAATAGTTTCCATTAAACCGTGAGTTTGTTATATGGAATGCACCAACACATTCATAATACTATACGCACCATTTAACATATATAGTTGTTCGAGAAGTGCATCATTTATATGTAACGCACCGATGTGTACATAATAATAGATTCGTGAAAAATAGATAGTGTTATAGCGGTGTGTTTGTGACATATAACGAATCGATACATACACAAATTAATACACACAGTCTAAAATAAATTTCATTTTGCATGCAGTGTATAATAAATGTGTGCACACCGTGGGCGGTGCGTCACTGTTTTTTAGGCGCACCGAAGAATTTTTTTTTTTTTTGACAAAATTCATATTTGCATATTTTAAAATAAAATTCTCATTTACTGAAATTCTTTTATGTTTTAATTTATAATGATGATGTAATCTATATTATAACTATGCAAAGACATCAACGCATGGAGGAGAAACAATAGATACTGGACCAGTACAATATGGTTCGGGAGTGAGAGGCTAGAGAGAGGGAGAGATTTGTACCCTCGGCCTAGTACTCCAGCTACAGAGCTCCTCTTGAGGAATGTAGGCCTCTTCAAGCACTATGAGAAGGTTGCATCCCTTAATGGGAATATTGCCTTTCTTGCGCAGTTGATCCGTCGATGGGATGCCCATCAAAAGAGATTCAGATTCAGTCCTCATGAGTGGTATCATCCCACTGAGGAGGATATTTATTTTATCATTTGGATATATAGGAGAGGGGAGGATTTTTCCCAGTTTCTTGATGTCCCAATGGATGTTGCAGATGAAAGTTAGCTTTCCTACTCTTAGAAGTATATTGCACATGATGTACCTTCTCCTGGTGATTTTCAAGTGGTTGATGGACAGTTATGAATCATCTCATTCAGTGCAAAGGACGTTAGGTGCCTCTCATTGTTATTGTCAACCATTTCACACTTTATTGGTGATGGTCGGTGCATTAGGTGTGTGCTTTTATATTATGTGTATTCTCTGATACAGAGGCAAAGACTTATTATATGGTCTATCCTTTTCATAAGTCATTTTTGTATAGCACTGGATGGATGTTGTACTATGATAGATGGGAGGGAGAACCTCTGATTCTCTTTAGAGTTATTTTATTTGTTTTTTGAGAGGTTTCTAGAGATAAGACCTATTTTTTTCCATCGACCTCCTAGGCCTATGACCGAGGTGTGGATGCACATGTGGGGTGAGATGATTCCCAAGAGGGGCATGCCCGATTTTCCAACTAGGATTTCCAGGGAGGCACTTGATCTACTATTTAGTGAGGCAAATCACATTTTTGTGATGATATCATGCCCTTATGCGGGGATAGATTGGTGAGGATGTCTCAACATCCTCTTCACAACATATGAGCCACCAGATCATCGAGGAAAGATTTAAATTAAGCTTGTACAAGTTTGTTTTATTGTCTTACTTAATTCAAATAAATTTTATTCTAGCATGTTATTTAACGCATTTTATTAAATTTTTTACTGAAATTATTGACTAATTATTAACTCATGTTCTATTTTGTAGATGTTGGCACATTTTTTGGGTACATGCCTCCTCCCCTGCCACCTGATGCATCTGAGGATATGGATGAGGCTATGGAAGGTCAGGGTCCTCAGCCGCATATACCACTCAACATGCAGTGTAGGCCATATCTTAGATATAGGATGGATGTGTGAGAGATACTGAGTGTAGTTTTGGTTGGCGCGGGAGTCCTCCCTGTCTAGATGAGAGACATCAGGGCTGACCCTGATCTCTTGCAGCTCTGGATGGACTTGCCATGCGATATGACGTCTCTTATGAGTCATATTGTTGGAGCTACCAAGTTAATGGTAGGGATGAGGGATGACACGTCTTCCAACATTGTTGATGATGAGGGTGGTGATGATGATGATCAAGGTGGTGATGTCAACACTTCTTCTTCAGTACCTCCACCTAGTCCTCACAGTGATGGTGGCACTTCTTCTTCAGTACCTTCTCCTCGTCCTTCGAGTGATGATGTCGATCTGGGTGCATGTGATCATGGTGATGTTGCAGACCAGGGTGGTGATGTTGTAGATCAGGGTGGTGATGTTGATGAGGGTGGTGATTGCACTTCATCTTTAGCACCTCCTCCTCCTCCTCCTCACCCGAATTAGAATGGTGCATCACCTATTCTTCCACTGCATGCTTCTCCTAAGAGATTATGACTAGATATTTAGTTATAGGAGTTATTTTTATTGTTGACACGATATGTACATTATAACAATTATTTTACTTGTTCATATATATATATATATATATATATAACATTTTTTTTGTTCATGTTGAAGTACTTAATTCGTATGTTTATGTTGATGGTTGATGTTAGGTCATGTTAAATTATATTAATCCTCAACCTTACTTTGTATCACAATTTTACAAGCAAAAATACCAAGTTTATCATATTTTTGTAGCTAAGAGGTCTTGAAAGGTAAATATGTTATAAAAAAGGGTAAACATATCTCTTATATTATTAATTAAAGTTTGGTAAAGTTAAAAGTAAATTATATTAATCTTCAACCTTACTTTGTATTACAATTTTACAAACTAGTTTACTTGAAAGTAAGATGTGAGAATTGGTCCTTTTTTTAAAAATATTGTTTTTTGTTCATAAGTTCATCATCAACAATTAAAAATAGTTATGATAAACTCAATTAGCATTTATAAAATATTTTTGATATTTTAACTTCCTCTTAATTGTAATTTGGTCATATTTTTTTATATTCCCATAATTAATAAAGTCTAAAAATCTCAAAATATTTAATTCAACATTTTTTTACTATACTATAAGGATGCATGAATATCAAACTTAACCAAGAAAAAAAATAAAATATAAAAAATGGTAGAGATGTATATTATGTTATTAATTAAAGTTTGGGCAAGTTAAAAGTAAATTATATTAATTTTCAACCTTACTTTGTATCACAATTTTACAAACTAGTTTACTTGAAAGTAAGATGTGAGAATTTGTCCTCATTTGGAGAATAATGTTTTTGTTCATAAGTTCATAATGAATAATTAAAAATAGTTATGTTAATCTCAATTAGAATTTATAAAATCTTTGTGATATTTTAACTTCCTCTTAATTTTAATTTGTTCATAATTTTTTATATTCCCATAACTAATACAGGTCTCAAAATCTCTAATTTAACATTCTTTTACTATACTATAAGGATGCATGAATGTCAAACTTAATCAAGAATCATGTACAAAAACATAACAATACAATTGTTACATGTTATTAATTGTTGTTGTAATAGATATTGAAAATTGAATTAGTATTAAGAGCCTTAAAATTTATCTCTTATGGACAAATAAAAAGAGGGGATAGAGATAGAGGATAAGGGATAAAAAATTGTTATGATATACATGTTTAATTCAATTTTTAATTATATTTTTATCATTATTATATATTATATATAATATAAAATTAATATATAACTTAATATATTATATTTTATTATGTTATATTTTATATATAAAATAATATATTATATTATTATATTTATAATATAAAATTAATATATAACATAATATATTATTTATTATATTACATAATATATTATGTATTTGATTTTTATGTAAAATCTTAAGTATATATTATTATATTAGAGATGGACACATACATTAGTTATTTAAGGACAATGGCGTTTTTTTTTTAAAACTCACTTAAGATGCTCATTTTAAATCTCAATATTTCCTTGATTAGTATGTATTAAATCAAAATTAAAAAATAATACAATATAATAAGATATGCAATGATATGAAATGGTGGATAACAAAAATAAATATTTTAAAATTATGATATAAAATATTTGATATTTACAATACAATAATATATTGTTTTTTAAAGTAAAAATTAAAATACTTAAAGTTCAAATATCATCCAGATTTACAATGGAAAAATATTCATATCATTTACCCATAACATTTAATTATATCATCCAATCAAAAAATTATTAATATTTCATATCAAATATTAAATACTAAAAACATTATTTTTTTATAATCAAATTATTAAATCCACTATAGATTTGAAAACATAAAATAAATAATTAAATAATAAAACATGTATAATATATCACTCTCTATTGGCATCGAGCTCGTTATCTTCCTCGCTTGGCATGATAGCATTGTTGTTCTCAAAAATATGTTTTGATCTAGGGTTGTGTCTTAATACAAACCACCAATCCCTATCTGATACATTTGGGTAAAAAATCACTTGGTTGCAGAGTTTTGGGAAAACATAAGGCTCCTTAGCTTCATCCCACATATTTTTAGAGTTAATACATATCATCCCACTAACACGATATTCCTTTACATTGTTCCGATCAAATTTATCCCACCACTTTCACCTAAATAGAACACATTGGAAAGAAGAGGAGTCCATTTGAATGATCTCTTATATCTTTTTGACGTAACCTAACTTCCCCTCTATGGTATTTTGATCGGGGTGGCTAGCACGACTAGATTGGTCAAACTTGACTTCCACTCCACATTCTTGTGTCATGTGTCCATCATCGACATCCTTTGTGTGAAACTGATGTCCATATGCCCACATAGATGGGAACAAATGAACCTATAAAAAAGTGAACAAATCACAATTTCATTATGTGTCTAATAACCCGACCATTAAAATATAAAATAACATAAATGTACTTGCAATTAAAATGTGCATTACGAATTTTAAAATTATGTACACAAATATATTATTACCAAGTTGTTGCAACCAATCCCTATGTTTAGTGCATCCTCTTCTTCATGCGGGTAACGACCAGATGCACCATATTTCTCTCTGAATTTGTGAGCAACCCAATTTTTGGGGCATATCATTGGCATATTTTCTTTTAAATGATCAGGATAAGGCATGTTTCTACCATTCATTCCTCTCAATTCTTCCCTATCACTTTTTCATTTCCTCCTTTTGTATTCGTACAATGCAACCCACGGCTCTGTTTCCTCTACATTGTAAAAAATGAATTTATTGATGGAATCAATTTCTAAATTCGTTGATGTATTCATGAAAAGAAACCCACATATAGTACATATGAGATAATGATAAAAATATACATTATGAATATCGGTTTGAATAGTTACTATGTAGAAATATGACAAATGATATGTCACTTACTCTTTATCAAGCATCTTTTTCCATTATTTTGGAGAAGCTCCCCTTCTATTTTGTATCCATCCCATTCATCATCCCAAATCAGTACACTTGATCTATTGTCAATCTTCTTGATGTACTCACTGGCATAGTAGAAAGAAACATATGATATGTACCCCTTTTCCATAAACCCCTTAGGTTTTTCCCCTTTGACGAACAAATCATTTCAATTTCTTCATGTACCACTCTAAAAAAGGAATCCAACGATAGGAGATCACCTTGAATAATTCAATGTCATCTACTAGGTGAATGAGAAGATGAACCTGCAAGTCCATGAAACTTGGCGGTAGTTCCTTCTCAAACATACAAACAATCTCAGCTATCTCTTGACACCATCATGGAATCATAGCCATATGAATCTTCTTTGATGTGATCCAATGTACAAATGCAGATAATTTAGATATGGAATTCCTTATGTCATGGGGGAAGTCATGGTTCACACACCCACGCAAGAGCAAAGGATAATGAAACTACAAAGAAAATACATACAAATTATTTATGTTTTATCCCATGGCATAAAAATAAAAATTACAAATAATAAAAACATATTTTTGACATGCGTCGTACCTTTAGAAGGTTCAAATGGTCAAGTGATTTCAACCATGACAATTGGTATTGAAGCATATTGAAGCAACTTAGTAGGGAATAACCATATAAACAAGGCACTTTCACACCCAATATAAATTCATTTTCCATAGAAAGATCTTATTTCTTCAAAATCCATGGGACATCACCTTCTTTGAAAGACCAAGAGGGACCAACCTCTCCTCTACTTTCTTGTCTTAGCGAATGTTTCTTTTTAGGTTTTGAATAAATAATATCTCTCCTAACATATAATGTGTCACTTTATTTCGATAATATGTTTTTGACATCCCCAAAAATAAAGTATTTTTGAAATTCAAAATTTGTTAGAAAATTATTATGTTTTTAGTAAATTCGATTTTGGAAAAATTTTACCATTTAGGGCGATTCTGAATTTCAAATTTAATAAATTGTAATTAATTATTATGACTGTTGGACAGAGACCTGATTTGACCCAACAGTCAATTTGACTATGACACTTGTATGTAAACAGAATATTGTTTTAATTATTGCAAGAGGACAAATGGAAAAACCATGTTAAATTTAACTCACCATGACTCCATGAGTGGGGAACATGTTGGAACTACCTCTAGGATGATTGTTACAAGTGGAAAATCGGGGATTTGGCCATTGGCAGCCCATAAAAATTAGGGATTTAGAAAAGCTGCCAAAATTCCCAAGGGAGGGAAAAGATCTAGGCAAAAAAAAATGGGTTTTTGATAAATATCATATGCGAGGAGGCAAGACACTACCTAGTATGTAGGGGAAGAAAGATGATTGGTTTCCTTGCTATTATGAACACTACTGACTGGGTGTGAGACAAGAGGAGTCTATTGAAACTGAAATACATTTCGAAGGAGGAGATTCCAAGTTCACCCTCATGGGATCATGGTCAGGCTACGGGGTGAATTGGGCAAATAGTTTGGTTGCCTTGTTCTACGGTTGGGAGGAATGTGGTTGTTCCATTTGTCGTCCCGCGAATTGTTCCAGATATGCAATTTTCTCCTTCTCTGTTTGAATGACTATATCTAATTGATGTAATGTGTCTGTTGAATGATTATATCTAATTGTTGTAATGCATCTATTTGAATGATTGTGTCTATTTGTTGTAATGCATCTGCGTGAAGGGTCATATCTATTATTGTAATACGTCTTCTTGAATCATTACATCTGACTGCTAAAATGTATCTATTGTGGAAGGTGAATTATTTTTTGTGGATGTAATCTATCTTTTGGTGTGAAGATGTGATAGACGAACAAATTCTAGAATTGTCCCTCCTATAATTATAATGCTAGACAAAAGAACCTATAAATATATATATATAACCAGATGTGGAAAGGAGTAGATTAA
>JASDQU010361289.1:0-11808 GCA_032191745.1 Picea mariana | reverse complement strand
GTCCATGACTACATTCTGTAGAGGGACTTTTATCCTCTGATCTTCATTAGAATTCCTATCTCTTTGCAAAATCTGAGTTTGTGGATTGTTTCTTCTATAGGGAAAGGTATTTGGATTTCTGGGAGCAAAATTGTTTGATTCTTTTGCTTTTGCTGGTGGCTAGTTTTGGACTTTTAGCTTTGAAATTTCTGATGTTAGGTTGTCCAACATTTTAGCCATTTTTTCCATTTGGCTGTCAGAAGAAGAAGAAGACTCGACAGCAGCTTTCTTCTTTTCAACCCTCCCTTTGAGCTTCTGAGAGGCTGTGATGTTCGATTCAACTTCAAGAGAAACATCTTGCATTAAAGCAAACGTGGCTGACCATCTTTCTCTAAGGATAAGACAGAATTCTGCATCAAAGGCCGCAGAAAACGTGATTTTTTCTGATGCATCGCTTGGTTTGATCTCTGCAGGGATCTTACCAAACATCTTGTTGAATCTTTTGATAAAGTCTGAGACTGATTCTCCTTCTTTTCTCTTCAAATTTTCGAATTCAGACATGTAGTATAACAAATCTCGTCTTTCTCCCCAGTACTTCAAGAATGCAGCATCTAACTGCTCAATGCCAGTGATTGAATTTGCTGGCAGCTCTTTAAACCATTTCCGGGCTTGGCCATCTAGGCTCTGGACAAAGACCCTAGTCCATACATATTCATCTGAAATATTTATATTTTCTGCATAAGCATAAAATGCTTCAATGTGTTCTTTAGCTGTGTATTCCCCTGCTCCGGTAAATTTCGGCATGTACTTATGGTAGTCACCTGTTGGCATGGCAGACAGGGGGTTTGGTAAAACAAGAGGAGCATGTCTGTTCGCCAAGATTTGTTCCATTCTGGTCATAGGAGCTTGACCATCCATGATGACCTTGGTGGTAGATGAATATGAGGAGCTTGTAGGAGACAATGGAGAGGATGGGCGATTCGGAGGAGATGATGGAGGAGATAAATTTCCCGAGTTCGAAATGAATGCCTGTCTTACTTCACTCTGAACAACAGTTTCAGAAGTTGATGGGAAATAGGAGGCTTTATAAAAATGGCTGAGCAATGAAGCTAGGTTTTCTTCACCCTTTGAGGATAGGTCTTGGATAATTTCCTCAAGGACAGGCATATTTGTATAAGTGTGCAGAATTCTCTTTGAAGGTTCGCTAGGCGATGAATTAGAGGAAGATAGAGAGGAATGTTCTTTTGGATGCGATGAAATTTCAATCTCAAGGGCAGAATCAGTAATATTGGAAGAAAAAGATGGTTCTTCTACCCTAGCATCTTGAGATGAACTTTTTATTTCTTTGGATTTTTGAATTTCAGCAGAGGATTCAAAAGACTTTTCAGATATAGAAATATGGGAATCAATTGGAATACCTGAATCAATCGCAGCTGCAGATCCGGAGGCCTATCTGTGCAATGCTTTGCATTTGCTGATGATTTTTTCTGGGTCAGGAACTGATGTCGTCAATGGGCCTTCTGGGTTTGCCCTGGTGTGAGCTCTTTTGGGAGCCACTTCGTCAATGGAGTCCCTAGATAGAAAATGTACAACCAAGTGATGTCCAGGCTTTGTCTATCATCAAAGCTGGATCTATGTCATCTCCCAGAAAAGCTGAGCTTCGATCTCCTCTCCCCGGCGACGGCGCCAATTTGTTATCACTCCAAGAAACCCTTTGTGGTTGCAGACCAAAGGTGCTTGGTAACTTAAGAAATTAATGTTTTTATATTTTGTAAAGGTGGATCAATGGGATAACTCAATTCAACTTATAGAATTCAGACATCAAAGTGATAAAAAAATAGACAGTGCTCTCCAAGATTGGTTAAACAGTAAGATAGCTTTCAGTGGATGAAGAAAAGATTGCTCATAAACCAGTGCAAAGCAGGGCCTAATAAACAACTAAAGAGACTGATTATAATGTCATGAACCAAACAANGGAAAACTGCCACCAAAATGGAAAGAAACCTGTGATCTGTATTAGCAAATGAAAAGTCTAAGTACAAAGAGCATTACTGTATCCAGAATCGAACCCTAGGTTCATGTCTTGTTCTAATATTTATAAGATTACAAAACAATCCTCTGATCCTAAAAACATGGATCAGATCAACTAAAATTAGAAAGTGAAAACTGTTTGCAAGATATGTGGAATATTTCCTCAAAAAGAGGTCGATCCATGATTTTCCTCTGTTGACAGTTGATGATGTGTAGACAGCCTTCCAAGGCTAACATACTCTTCTCCCATTGAGTCCAAGTCGAGTTGGCTGATGTGGCAAAGTACCCTATTTTTTTGCTTCAAAAGAAATTGCCCATATGCCTTTGAAATCATTATTTTCTTCATCATATATCCAAAATGAATGCTGGAGTGAGTGAGATAATTCGTAAGACATGCATTGGAAAAGGTTCCAAACCTTTTCTTATAAAAAATCTTCGACCTGTGCAAAAACTCACTCGAATTCTGCACATAGAGACTTTCGGTGGTTGACTGGAATAGTTCCCGGGTAAGTTATCCACCGAAAGCGCCTGTCTCAGTGGTTAATGAGCACAGTGGGGCTCGCCTAAACCACCGAATGTTGCACTTTGAAAACCTTTCAAAATTGCAAAAATGATTGTTTGCAAACCTCTTTTAACGCTCATGCTTTCTGAGATGTTGTAGTCTTTATTCGAGCAGACCTTCGAATCTTTGTTGACTGTGTAGGAGCGTCTGTTACATCTATCATGTTTGTGGCCAGATTGGCCAAGGTGTCTAACCCTGTTTGTTCCTTCTATGATGATTCAAACTTTTTCAGCTTAAGCCTTAGGACCCTTAGCTGCCTGTACAATTTCATGTTTTCCCTGATTAGTTCTCTGTTTCTTCCTTTGATTAAATCATGTTTTTCCTTAAGGTTTTCATTTTCTTTGAAAAGTTCAGCAACCTTCTCTGTTAGATCTGTGTTTTCCCTTTTGATCACTCTCTCAAGTACTTCCATTTCATAAATTTCTCGCAGAAGCTTATTGATTTTCATGGTCTTACCTTTCTGAGGTTTGCTGGATGAAGCTTCTGCTTTCGGTTGCCTGTGTTTTTCTGAAGGCTTTGATGGAGGTGCCTTGATTTTTAGTTTTACATCTTGTTTAGGCTGCAAGGTATCCTGTGAATTTGACATCTCCTGCTCCGAATCCGAGTCACTGTATGGCAGGTTGAGAGGGTTTTTCCCTGTCATAAAGTTTTTGTCTTCAGATTTTAACTTCCTCTTGGTTCCTCCCTGGCTACTGAATATTGCCTTTATAGAATCCTCGGGTGTTGAAATCCCTTTCCTCCTTTTGTGTCTGGTAGGGTCATTCCTCTTTCTGAACTTTTTTGCTTTCATTTCTGGAGGTTTCTCTGTCTGAAACTCGTTCCAGAATAAGAAGAAACTCCATTCTATTTGCTTTCTGTGAAGAGCTTCTTTAATGAGGAGAGTAATCAATCCTTGATGAGATATCCTGCTTGAAACCTTAGTAGGTTGTGCCTTCACCTGTTTCGCCATTTTAATGAGGGTCTTATGAAAGAAATATGGTATGTTTAAGGGTTCCCTGCCTGTGAAGTGGTTTAACAGTTTGAAATGGTAGTATAACACTCTGTTATAATGCCCTTCATAGGTTATGTATACCAAGATTGCCTTCAGCAATGTCTGCCATTTTAGCTCCAGGTAGGACATGGGAATGTCTTTCTTCCATGTCAAAGTTTTATGAATTGGCAACAGATAGGATCTGAATTCCACATTTGAGGGTAAAGAAGTTTTAAACCAGCAACTACCTGTCCTAGATAGTCCTGTATACTCAGCAATAGAGGCCTCATCTATGATGAATTCTTCTTTGCCTATTTTGGCAACCCTGCCATCGTATGAGAGGGCAAACGCCTCAACAATTTGTTGATGAAAAGTCGTTAATTTCTCACAATATGAGAAAATGCCGACCTGTTTGAAGCATTCTGCAACCTCTGGATGTTCCTCAAAGTACCACATACCATCTGCCTCTGACCTTAATGTAGGACCGGATCTTGACATAACTGAATGCGAATTATATATGAAACTATAGCCAGCCGGGTATTCGGGAAACAGAGGTTCTAGGAGTTAAGGATATGGTCGATGTCACTTATGAACAGACTGTGAAATAGTTCGACAGGGCATAGGCTTTACAAACGCAATAGAATATCGACCCACATTCAAATTATAGACTGACAGGGAAAGACGAAACTTCAATCTTTCGGAGGAAAAAGTCTTTATGAAAATTTTTACAGGAGAAAGTTTGCAGACTTACCCGATAACCCAATCCATTTTTCTTGACTCGAAATGCTGATCGAATTCGGAGACAGTCATGGCAATCGTCCGAAAAGAGGGACCAAGATTTTAAAATCATGATCTGCTAGAAAAATCGCGTGTTGATAGTTATCTTCAGTGATTTTCGGGCTCCATTATAACACTTTGAGTTTTAAACTGAACGGATGACCTGTCAATAATGATGAATGTATCTGCCACTGGGAAAGAAGGAGGTTCCGTGCAACCGTATCTGACTATCATCGCTCGGCGTAGATTTGGGAATGATTATGCAGTGGATGAACACAGGTGTTTGAAACCTTTCGGTCGAACCCCACGAACAAGTATCATCTCTCTCTACGCGAGATTTTCGACGGTTTGAACTTTTCATCATTGCAACGATCTTTGATATTTGGCTCGTGCGAAAGCACGAGCTTTCTTTTTGCCGTTCAAATCCTTTTCGGTGGTTGTTTGCATTTCGAATCGACCACTTATCTGACAAAACTGAACGCTTTCAGTGGTTAATGAGCACGCTGGGGGCTCGCCCAAGTCACCGAAAGCTTTTGTTTTTCCAATATCTTGACAAAACCAAATACCAAAAATTTTCTTGAACTATGAAAACACAAAAGTAGCTTAAGCATGCGACCGATAGCTAGGATATCCTCTACAAAGTTCAACCGAAAGAACGGTTTTACTTTGGGAGTTAACACCATGCACCTTATGACCAAAATATTTATTAAATATAGATCCCTCACCTACCTTCACTCCACATTGTAGAAGATCTACCTTGTCTCCAATAGAAAATGCAGAAGAAATATTTGCACCAATACACCAAATTAAAGAAACTTAGTATTTGCTAAAAAAACATTCAGTATACTATCAATAACACTTAACATTATTTTCTAAAATAAACATTCAATATATTATCAATAACACTTAACACACGATTTCATATTTTGATTTACTAATGTTGTGCCTCAAATCCACGATCTTCCATGGATTTATGTCCCCTCATCAACATCTTCTAGAATCAAATGTGGTTAAGTGACATCAATTATCAAAACTGTAACATAGTCAACATCAACCCTTTCTCTACCATAATAAGTCCCAGTGTCTGCATATTCAACCCTTCCTAGCCCAATAACTTGACCATTAATTAGGAGGTCAACATATTCCCCTTTTGTCAAAATTATATTTGTGGGATGATCATGACAATGACGTTCCAAATCTGATTTTGTCCAAATCTTATAAGATCCCAATGAATCCCCTAGTGTATGCTCAAATCCTGTTGGATGTGGTAGAGGAGCATCATGGTTTAACACCTTCTCAATCTTAATCACTATGCATCCTTTCTTTACCATCCTTCCATGCACCTTATGACCAAGCTCTGTATTAAATATGGAGACCTCACCTACCTTCAATCCAGATTATAAAAGATCTGTACCTTGTCTCCAATAGAAAATGTAGAAGAAACATTTGCATATGTACACAAAATTAAAGAAACTCAGTATTTTCTAAAAAAAACCTTCAGTGTACTATCAATAACACTTAATAGTATTTGTTATAATAAACATTCAATATACTATCAATAACACTTAACACATGCTTTGAGATTTTGATTTACCTATGATGTGCTTCAAATATATGATCTTCCATGGATGCGTGTCCCCTTCATCGACATATTCCACAATCATATGTTGTTGAGTGACATCAATTATCAAAACTGTAACATAGCCTGCATTAACCCTTTCTCTACCCCAATAAGTCACAATGTCTATAGATTCAACCCTTCCTAGACCAATAACTTGACCATTAATTAGAAGGTCAACATAGTCCCATTTTGTCAAAATTCTATTTGTGGTATGATCATGACAATGACGTTCCAAATCTGATTCTGTCCAAATCTCATAATATTCCAATGCATCCCCTAGTGTATTCTCAAATCCCGTTGGATGTGGTAGAGGAGCATCATGTTTTAACACCTCAATTTTAACCACTATGCACCCTTTCTTTACCATCTTTCCATGCACCTTATGACCAAGCTCTGTATTGAATGTGGAGCCCTCACCTACCTTCATTCCAGATTGTAGAAGATCTACCTTGTCTCCAATAGAAAATGCAGAAGAAACATTTGCATTTGTACACAAAATTAAAGAAACTCAGTATTTTCTAAAAAAAAACATTTAGTATACTATCAATAACACTTAATAGTATTGCTAAAACAAACATTTAATATACTATAAATAACACTTAACACATGCTTTGAGATTTTGATTTAGAAACTCAGTATTTGCTAAAAAAAAACATCCAGTATACTATCAATAACACTTAATAGTATTTGCTAAAACAAACATTCAATATACTATCAATAACACTTAACACATGCTTTGAGATTTTGATTTACCTATGTTGTGCCTCAAATCTATGATCTTCTATGGATGTATGCCCCCTTCATCAACATCGTCCACAATCATATGTGGTTGAGTGACATCAATTATCAAAACTATAAGATAGCTTGCTTTAAACCTTTCTATGCCACAATAAGTCCCAGTGTCTGTAGATTCAACCCTTCCTAGCCCAATAACTTGACCATTAATGAGGAGGTCAACATAGTCCCCTTTTGTCAAAATTATAGTTTCCATTGTAGCTCTTATGAATTCTGTAACACACAATTGAATTGTAATTTGTAATTAAGGTTAAATGATGTAAAGTGTCTCTTATATTTTAGCAAAAACACAAACTTCAAAAAAGTAATATAGTTGCAATAATTATAAATGGTGTGCCAGTGATTTTGTACACAATGAAAAACCTTTCCCCACCATCCACCAAAAGGCACTCTACATATAAATTACACACTATTAGAGATCCAAGTAGTATCAAAGAATGAAAAATATCAACTCACATCAAACCACCAAGTTCCTATTTAACTATGGAGATGACACTTGTTTTATTGTTGTATGTGTATGACTTGTTCTCATAAGAAAATTTACAAAAGAAGAAAGGAGAGGATTGATTTGAATTGCAAATATATGAACTTGGCATATCATCCATTGGTCATCTCATTGAATATATACCATGCCCATTCTTATGATGTGCCTTCAAGCAAAAAAAAATTAATTATTTGTGTTCTTCTCAATTTCCTAGCTTCAAAAGAAATTATGTCATATGATAGAGCTCCTTAGGTCAAACCTTAGGGTGTTGTAAGGCATAACACAAGCTCCCACCAAATGAAAAAGTTATCTTAACTCGATACCATCATGTAGAGATTCTCTAGAAATGACATTCTCATTAGCCATGATAATTTTTCCCCCAATTGCTTTTGAGAATCCCACTTTTCCTATGTTGACATCAACCTATGGCTCTCAATCTCACAAACCACTCTCTCTAGAGATTCCAATCCTAACTAGGCTCCAATACCATATGAAATTTTACACCTACAAGAGAGACATAAACACAAGCGTGCACACATAGATAAAATCCCATATCTAATGTGTAAATCCAAACCCAAGAAAACCACACAAAGATATCTTCGATACCCTTGATCAATTCAACCAAGACCATGCCCAATTCAACCAACACCATCCATTTGAGACACATTATAATGTAGACAATAAGCCTCTTAAATACACTACCATCACATGAAAACCATGGGCTAAAACCATGTGCCACAATAAACCACAAGCACTCAATGATTAACCTAACATGGCTTTGAAAGGGAAAGGTGAAATTGGTATTGCTAATGAAACCAATATGGAAACCAAGTCCCCTTACTACTAGTAAGGATGAAGTTCAATATTTAGGAAGAGGATAAAGCAACGTCCATAACAGAACTCACATTTTGTAATAATATTCAAATAGACACCAAGAATTATAAGACCAATGAAAAGTTGTAGTACTGTTTAGTCCAAAATAGGTAATGTACTTCCATACAAAAATTTATAACATGAATTATGTGGAAGGAAAAGGTATGAGTGATCACATTTTTTTACTCAATTTATTTTCCCATTTTGCTAGTGTTAGGGATGACTATAAAGTCTTGCAATCCCAACATTTCCAATTTTATTGAAGTCATTGCCACAATCATTTTATACTTTGAAAATAATAACTTATGTTGAACAGAGAAAATTCATATTTTGAGATGGTTTTTGATGCATTGTTAGAGAAAATTAGAATAATTGATGCAAGATCACCAACATTGGGGGATAAGTTGTTTTCTATGCCAAAAGAAAGGGGAAACAAAATATTTTCCAACAAAGCCATGTTGAAAGAGTAACAAAAATGGGTGCAAAAGAAACAAAATGAAACAATTTATGAAGTAATGTAAGGCCAGACTACATGCCAACAAGAGGGTGGCAAGCAACCACAAAAATATAAGAACAAGAAAAATATAAGGTGCAATTATTGTCATATGCTAGGCACATACAAAGAGACTATTGGAAGTGGAAGATTGCATTGTTTCATCTTGTCATCTGTAGAAATCAACATGATCAAGATTTTAAAGTTGATATGGAGAACTCCAATGACTAAGATTTCTTCACTATATACTCAGGAACGACATAGCACATGACAAGGAAATAAAAATTGCTCTAGATTTATTGCCATATTTACATGAATAGAATTATCTAGTTCGGAGATAAAAGCTGCCATAAAGTATATGACATTGGAGAGTTGCAAGTCCCTATTGCTAATGGAGGAATATTCTGCAAGGAGTGTTGCATGTGCCATATTTGGCAAGAGCTTTGAAATCTATTGCAAAAATAATAGATTCTGGCTAGAATGTTAAATTCCACTAAACAAAATTGGCATTGTGAAGAACCACACAAGGAATGTTCGTTTACATGCTCCTAAGAAGGGAATTTATATGTTTTAAAGTTAAATTTATAAGTTGCATCATCTATTATAGAAAATATCTTGTGGACTAGTGTCATTAGAGGTTTCTTCATGTGAATGCCAAAACTCTATTAGAAATGAAAAATAAAAGCATGGTAAATGGGATGATGAGACAAAAAAAATGATTCTAATTTGGACTCATGAATATTGTGCAATTGACAAGCAAATTAAAAGGCACAATGTCTACACTAGAATGTGGGGTTCTAGATTTAGTGCATAGTGATATTTGTAGTCCTAAATATGTAGAATATGTTGGTGGGATGATTTTTATTAGAGATTTCCTTGATGCTTTTAGCAGAAAAAATTGTATTTGTTAGTCTAAAATGGTTGGCGCATTGAGTGTTTTTCCACAATTTCAAGCAATGGCTGAAAAGTAGCTGGAGCCCTCAAGTTCTTTTGCGAGAAAGCTAGCATAATTAGACAATTTACAACTCCATATTCCTCTCATCAAAATGGTGTTATGGGAGGAAGAAAAGAACAATGGTGGATTTAGATGCATACTAGTTTTTTCAACATGATAGAAGATATTGGACAAAAGTTTTTTCAACAACATATTTGTAGAATAGATTATGGCAATAAATAGAAAATTTTCAAAAGTAGCTTGGTTTGGACTGACTGATTGGGTATAGCTCGAATCATTGAAAGAATAATTTCAATCCTCTCCACCTGGGTTCAAAACCAACCATTCCACCATGGAGGAAAGCTAGCACGTGCTAACTTTACATCTTGCACAAGCACAAGAATTTTTTGAACAATACTATTCAACCGTGGGGGAAAGCTAGCACATGCTAACTTTCCTTCTTGCACATGCACAAGTGTATTTCAAAAAACAACATTCCGTTGTGGAGGAAATCTAGTGCATGCTAGTTTTTCTTCTTGCACAAGCACAAACACATTTCGAACAACAACATTTCATTGTGGAGGAAATCTAGTGCATGCTAGTTTTCCTTCTTGCACAAGCACAAACACATTTCGAACAACAACATTCCATTGTGGAAGAAAGCTAGAGTGCTAGTTTTCCTTCTTGCACAAACATAAGCACATTTCAAACAACAATCCACTATGGAGGAAAGCTATTGCGTGCTAGGTTTCCTTATTGCACAAGCACAAATGAAATTTGAACAACAACATTCCACTATGGAGGAAAGCTAATGCGTGCTAGGTTTCTTTCTTGTACAAGCACAAGCGCATTTTGAACAACAACATTTCACTATAGAGGAAAGCTAGCACATGATAGTTTTCCTTCCTAAACAAAACAAATGCATTTCTAAAAACATCATTCCACTATGGAGAAAAGCTAGCGCATGTTAACTTTCCTTCTTGCACAAGAAAAAGTGCATTTTGAACATCATCACTCCACTATGGAGGAACGTTGGTGCATGCTATCTTTCCTTCTTGCACAAGCATAAGCACATTTCGAACATCATTCCACTGTGGAGGAACACCAATGCATACTAGCTTTCCTTCTTGCACAAGAAAAAGCGCATTTTGATCAACATCATTCCACTGTGTAGGAATGCTAGCGCATGTTAGCTTTCCTTCTTACACAAGAAGAAATGCATTTCAAACAAAATCATTCCACTGTGAAGGAAAACTAGCACATGTTATCTTTCCTTCTTGCACAAGCACAAGGACATTTCGGACAACATCATTCCACTGTGAAGGAAATATAGGGCGTGTTAGAATTCCCTCCTGCACATGCACAAGCTCATCTCGAACAACATAATTCTACCATGGAGGAAAGCTAGTTTATGCTAGCTTTCCCTCTTGCAAAAGCACAAGTGCATCTCGAACAACATCATTCCACCATGGGGGAAAGATAGCATCTGTTGGATTTCTCTCTTGCACAAGTAAAATGAAACTCGAACAACATCATTCCATTGTGGGGGAAAGATGACGTGTGGTAGCTTTCCCTCTTAGAAAAGCACAAGTGCATCTTCAACAACATATTTCCATTGTGGGGGAAGGCTAGCGCATGCTATATTTCCCCCTTGCAAAAGCACAAGCGCATATTGAACAAAATTATTCCACCATCGGGGAAGGGTAAATCATGCTAGCTTTCCCTCATGCACAACCACAAGAACATATTGAACAACATCATTACACCATGGCGTAGCACTTGTTAACTTTTCCTTTTGCACAAGAACAAACACATATTGAACAACATCATTCTACCATGGGGAAAGCCAATGCATGCTAGCTTTCCCTCTTGCACAAGAACAAATGCATCTCGAAAAACAGTATTCCACCATGGGGGGAATCTAGCACGTGTTAACTTTCCCTCTTGCACAAGCGCGTGAGTGTTTTGAACAAGATCATTCCATCATGGGAAAAATCTAGTGCATGTTAGCTTTCCCTCTTGTATAAGTACAAACGCAAGCACATATTGAACAACATCATTCCACCGTGGGGGAAAGCTAGCACACCAAGCAAAAACGCATCTCGAACATCATCCCACCATGGGGGAAAGCTAGTGTGTGCTAGATTTCCCTCTTGCACAAGAATATACTTGTTATCCACATTTTTGGTTATCGAGATGATGACATGATAATGACAGGGTGATGGAAGATCTAACTCTTCATTTAGATCATTTTCATGAAGAAAGTTACACTTGTCATTTTCTCAAAAT
>JASDQU010361288.1:3158-14916 GCA_032191745.1 Picea mariana | reverse complement strand
TTTTCCTAGCTTAGCCTAGGAAATTTAATTTGTTTCATAACCTAAAGTTTTTGGGCCCTTTTTTAGGTCTGGTAATTACCAAGCTTGTTTTTTCACTGAACCTAATTCTTTTTCCAAAGCTAATATCTTGTGAACTAGAATGTATTTTTTAACAACATTTTTTTATGGGGGGGGGTTGGTTTCTCCTTGTCTAGCTATCCATCCACCTCCCTCTCCTCTACATACTTCATACAAACCATACAGATCGTATTTTACTATACGACCACCTATTTTTCTCCAAAGCGCGCATGTATGGACCATGTTTTTCCCAAATCTTGTCGATTCTTACCATTTTTCCCCCGCACGGGTGTGTTTTTATTCAAATCAGAGTTGTATGGCCAATTTTTCTCTCAGATCTGGCCTCGGGGGGGGGCGCAATTTCTCTGTTGGGAAGGGGGATATTTCTCTAAATCCAATGGTTTTACCACACCTTAGTCACATATGGACATGTTTTCCTTCCCTTTGGCGTTGCTTCCATCCGTACAACCATGATTTCTCTCCCTACACAGATGACCACGCCCTATGGTTTTTATTAGCTCCATATCATAGTTGTTTTTATTCAAATAATCCATTGTTGTAGGTTTACAATTGTTTTCTTCTCATATTTGTAGTTGTGCAACCGATTTCTCTCATATTTGTAGTTGTGCAACCGATTTCTCTCATATTTGTTGTGTATGGATTCCTCTTCAACATCTGGTTTACATATCTGGTTTGTTGGGCTACTCTTGTAGATATGGGGTTTTGTTTTCTCACTTTTATTGCATATCTACAACTACACAGGTAGGTCTTCAACTTATTCTGTTATGGTTTGAGTGCATTTTATTTGTATTATTTTTTATGTTTCTTAGCTTTATTCATCTTGACTTTACTAGTTGATTCATTCCCTGAGTTAATTAGTACTAACTATCTTGCTTGGAAGAGAAATATGTTTGACATTATAAGGGGAAAGAATATATGGCACATAGTCAATAGTGACAACAAGAAACCCACTAATGCCAAAGAATTAGCTATAGGGGAGGATCATTGTGAATATGCAAAAGGTATCATTGGGTAAATTGTGTTAGACAATCTAAAAGAAACATATAGAAGCTAAAGAAAACATTGTCACGATATGGAAAACTTTAACTTCTCTATATGGAAAGACTAATTATATTTTACCTATTATCTGGAGGAGGAAGTCAAAGCTCTCTCTCATTCAGAAAATGTTGCCTTGAAGGAGGAAATTTCCAGGATGGAAGAGACCAATTCCTAACTAGTTGATGAGGTTTCCCACTTACATGCCTCTGTTGATGAGCTTCATGAAAAAGTTGCTCCTCTTCAAGTATATAACAACATATTGTTTGATGAATATCAGGATTTGAAGGAGGCTCGCGACTCCTTGTTACTGCAACTAACTAAGAAAGATCAGACTATTCACGGATTGTTGGAAGAATTTAGTCGATTGCAGAGTGCTGAGAAAAAAATTATTTCTTGTCAGACAACCGATGTTGATGATTTTGTTTCATCTCATGGTTTATTGGCTACTCATAATGTTGTTTCTCCCAGCTTTGAAAATAACACTATAGGTATTGGGTCCTAACTGCTAACCAAAATGGGATATATCAGAGGAGGAATTGGGAAGAGGAGGACTTTATAATCGCACAATGTTCCTCTTTATAGCCATATATGCGTTCATATGTTCGTCGATTAGACCGTGTTGTCTTGTTTTCTAGTTGACTAATCGATTGGGACTGTGTTTTTGGACAATGTTTTGGACTCTTAGTTGATGGATTGGATGACTACATTTTTTTCTAGTACCTGAGCTTGATAAGTTTGATGGTGATAGTGTTTCAAACTTCTTCCATGAATGTTATTATATCGTGGTTGATCAACCTTTGCATTCAAAACAAATTAAGGGGGATACCATTTTACATTACCTTTGGTGCATATATGAGCACTTGTTGAACTTGATGATCATTGTGAGATCATGTTCAAGTTCTTGAATGAAGCACTTCATTTGATCTTTGACACTTTCAACATGTTAGATCATATTCAACTTCATTTAATGTTATCGTTTATGTATTCTTGGGATATTGTTACTTGACACATTATGGACTTGCCATGATGATTCATGTCATTAGCTCGTTGTTTTCTTCACCTATTCCTGAGCGGTATGTGTTAAGAGTCTGGAGACAAATTGGTTCTGCAAATTAATACTCTATCTTGAGTTGCTTGGCACTTCATCATGAGCATACAGATGTTGTCATTTCTAGTCATTTTGCATTGGTTCTTTACGGTCGAAAGTATATTCTCCATGCAACTTATTGAGGATTTGGCACGGATTTGGTTGTAACATATGGATGGTTTTATACATTGTTCCTCTTACCAAATTATCATTGAAACCAACAAATTTTGACTCTGCCTTCACCGCTTATGTTGGTTGTGGAGCCTAATTATCTTCTTGTTTCATAGGTATTTATTTTCATCCATGTTTATACCCCGTGAATATTGTACACCCCTCCATGTGGGGGGTTGCAAGGGGGATTTCCCCCCCTGCGGGGTTTGGGGACGAAGCCCCCAAAGGAAAAATTGCCTTGCAAATGGATATTGTAATTTCATAGTAAATCTAGACCATTCATTATAAGGTCACAAATCTGACAGTAGAAGTTATGTTAGGGTTTTTTTCCCTAGAAGGAAACCCTCTTTTATGAGGGAATTGTATTGCAATTATGCATCATTGTGAATATTGTATTATGAAAGAGGAGACTATGTGAGAGAGAAGAGGAAGTTACAACGGGTGTGTTGTAGGTTGTATCCCTTCATTTGTTGGATAATAAAAAGGAAGGACCTAGCAATTTCTCTGGTGGACATAGCCCACACTGGGTGAACCACGTATATCTGTGCCTCTATTGTAATGTGTATCTTCTATTTTTTATTTCTGCATTTGTTTTCATTTTATTGCTCTGTGATCCTATTTTTCTAACAACTAGTATCAGAGTGAAAGGTAACTTGCAGGAAAAGAGGGTTCCTGGTTCGAGTGGGCGTAATGGTGGAAGATGGAAATTGTAGGGTTGAGAAATTTAATGGCCAAAACTATGAGTTATGGAATATGCAGATGGAAGATTATTTATATCATAAGGATTTGTTCCTACCATTGGGTGGAATAGCAAATAAGATGACCATGAAGGACAAAGAATGGGAGGTTCTTAAAAGAAAGGCACTAGGAACGATACAACTGAGCCTGGTAGCGTCGATAGCTTTCAATATTTCAAAAGAAAAGACAACAAAGGAGTTGATGGACACGTTGGCTAAACTGTATGAAAAACACTTGGCGTTCAATAAGGTATTTCTAATGAAAATATTATTTAATATGAAGATGTCAGAAGGTGGGTCTGTTGCATATCATTTAAATGAATTTAATATGGTTACTAATCAACTAAGTACTATAAAAGTGGACTTTAATGATGAGGTGAGGGATCTTATAATCTTTTTCTCATTGCCAGAAAGTTGGGATGGTTTGGTTATGGTTGTAAGTAACATTATCTCTGGTTCAAGCACTCTAAAATTTGATGATGTTGTTGGTGTTATCCTTATCAAGGAAATGTGACGAAAAAGCACAAGTGAGACATCAGGTAATGCGTTAAACATGGAGAACAAGGGAAGACAAAAGGATAGAGGAAAGGGCTCAAGGAACCGCATGAATTATAGGAAGGGCAGATCCAAATCCAGACTGGGAAGATAGAGTGCTAGAATTGTGGGAAGAAAGGACATCTGAAGAAAGACTACAGAGCTCCAAAGAAACAAAGAGATGGACAACAAGAGAAAAAACAGGAAGCAAATGTAGCATGTGATGTGTTACAATATGCTTTGATTATTTCTGTAGATAATATTTTCAAGTCTTGGGTAGTAGATTCAGGGGCTTCATTTCATGCCACACCCCATAGGAAACATTTTATAGAATATGTTCAAGGTGATTTTGGACAGGTTCATTTGGGTGATGATGCACCATGCAAAATTGTTGGAATGGGCAAGGTAAAAATAAAGAAAAGGAATGGAAACTAATGGTTGTTGAAAGAGATAAGACATGTTCCAAATCTAAGGAAAAATGTAATTTCAACAGGGTAGTTGGCAAGTGAAGGTTGTATATCTATATTTACAGATAAGGCATGGAAGGTCACCAAAGGATCACTGGTGATAACAAAAGGAGAGAAGGTAGGTACATTGTATTTATGTATTGGTAATATTAATTCTTTTATCTCTTTAGCTTCTATAGGAGTGGATATAACATTGTGGCATCATAGGCTTGGACACATGAGTGAGAAGGGGATGAAAATACTTCACAAAATAAATTTGTTGCCATATCTTAAACAGATTGATTTGGATTTCTGTGAGCATTGTGTTTATGGAAAACAAAAGAGAGTCGGATTTCTCATAATCGGAAAAGAAAAGAAGAGTGAAAGGCTAAAGCTTATGCATACAGATGTATGGGGACCAGCTCAGGTATCATCTCTTGGTGGCTCTCATTATTATGATACTTTTATTAATGATGCAACTAGAAAAACTTGGGTTTATTGCATTCGACAAAAATCTAATATTTTTTATACTTTTAAGAAATGGAAAGTTGTGGTTGAGAATGAGACAGGGAAAAAGTTGAAGTGTCTCAGAACAGAAAATGGAGGTGAATATTGCAACAAGGAGTTTGATGATTATTGTTCATACCATGGGGTTTGTAGAGAGAAGACAGTTCCAGGAACACCACAGGAAAATGGTGTGTCAGAAAAGATGAACAAGACAATCATGGAGCATGCAAGGAGTATGAGATTGCATGTTGGTTTGCCCTTACAGTTATGGGCAGATGTTGTTGATATTGTTGTTTACTTAATAAATAGAGGACCTTCAATCTCTTTGGATGGTGGAATTCCAGAGGAGGCATGGACAGGTAAAAAGGTAAACTATTATTTTTTGAAGACTTTCGGTTGTGAAGCATTTGTCCATATTAATAAAGAAAATAGAACAAAGCTTAAGGCAAAATCCAAGAAGTGTACCTTTATTGGATACGGTGTTAATGATTTTGGTTATCACTTATGGGATTATGAAAATAACAAAATCATTAGTAGTAGAGATGTCTTATTTAATGAGAAGGTCATGTACAAAGATCAGTTGCAGGGAAAGAAACAGGAAAAAGAAAAACTAGAATACACAATGCTTGATGAGATCACTGAAAAAGAAATTCCAAAGGTACCAGAAAATAAAAATGTACAACAACAGGAGCAACATGTACCTCAAACTCCTGCAAGTATTTTTAGAATATCTACCAGGTTAAGTAGACCCTCTGAATGATACTCCCCTTCATTGTATTATTTATTGTTGATTGGTTCTGGTGAACTAGAATGTTATGAAGAGGCAATGCAAGTAGACACTAAAAAGAAGTAGGAACAAGGCATGAAAGAGGAAATGAATTCCCTGGTAAATAACCAGACTTGGGATTTGGTTCAGTTTCCTACAAGAAAAAGAACATTGCAGAATAAATGGGTTTACAAGTTGAAGGAACTTGAAGATGGAGGCAAAAAGCGATACAAGGCTAGACTTGTTGTAAAGGGGTTTGCACAAAAGAAAGGTATATTTTTGATGAAATATTTTCTCTTGTTGTTAAAATGACTTCAAGTAGTACTATTTTAATTCTTGTGGCAATAGAAGATTTACATCTTGAACAATTAGATGTAAAAACAAATTTTCTTCATGGGGATTTGGAGGAAGAGATTTATATGCAGCAGCCACAAGGGTATGAGGTCAAATGATCCAAAAAGGATTCATAGAAGGCTAAGAATAACTCAGAACTCATAGAGGCAACTCAAAACACTCAGAATGGATCCAGCAGGTAGAGAAAGGGAAAAAATTCAAAGTTCCCAAAACTCAGTGAAAACGACATGATCGTGAAGAGAGCGTCGCAAGATTTCTAACGGCTCATCAAACAGATTTACGGTTTGAAAGATATTCACGGTCAAAGTTGAGGTCAGACAGGGCCAGTGAGCAAGGGGGCACATCATCATCTATACTGCTGATGTCAGCAAATGAAATGGCAGGTTGATGTCATCATACGAGATGTTGATGTCAGCATGCCACATGGCAGCACGAGAGGCTTCCACATGTCACCCGCCAATGGGATTTTCAGGGGTCCATGTGGACTAGTAGAAAAGTGCCACGTGGCATCTCTAAGCGACGACACATGGCACCACCCAGGAAACACCACGTGTCAAGTACGGGAATGACGAGGAAACAACGTCAGAAGACAAGTGGAATTATTAGTGGGTGCCATGTGGCCCAATCATCAGGCGACATGTGGCATCCCAAAAATGCCCAATATTAACCCGTGAACAAATTTCGTTTTAAAATTATGGCGGGTCCACCAAATCTGGTGGACCACACCAATGTTAGTAGTCATTTTAAGTACCTCTAGAGGGTACACTAAACTTAGCAGGGAGCGAATATATTGTAATATATATATACAACCAACTTTCAAAAATGGAGTCCGGTGGGATTCGACCCCGGAACCTCCGCGATGCCCAACGCCTTAACTACTCCACTCATAACCATTGTGCCACGGGTGCCACTTGGTATATCCACCCACACTTATTACTTAAAAGGTGTAATCCTTCAAGAGCCAAGGGAGAGGTGTGGATCGTATAGACTTGTGGGCATGTATTTCGAGACATAACTGTCATAATTGCATATTTCAGAGGGCACAGAAACCGAGACAGGATTCTCCTTGGGCCTGGGAGTGCCAGAGTCATATCGAAGCATGGAGACAAACATTTTTGGTTAATTCGACGCCACGAATTCAGTGGTGATGTATGTTTTCCAATCTGAGCATTATTTTTGCAGCTTGATTTCAGAATGAGGTATATTTATGTATTTGCCAAATTCTTTTGCTGAGTTAATGAAAGAGCCTACCCATTTGAGAGNTGTCTCTTCATTTTTGAGTTTTCCCTTCTTTAATGGTGCACTTTGATTTATGCTCATTTAATGCAATTCTTTATAAGTCACGACGAAAAGATCCTGGATCATGTTGGTATCAGAGCAATCATATTTGACTTGAATTGTTCAATTTGAATGCTTACTAGGGCCAAGCATAAGTAGGGTGAAGGAGCTCTTAATACTTTCAATCGTGAAGTTGGTCATGTATCTAGAAGGAAGAAAATGGCAGAAGAGGAAAAGTGTGATGAGAAAAAGAAAAACTTTCACATGGTCTTTTATCGCATGTCAAAAATGGTCTAGAAAATGTATGGAGATTAAAA
This sequence comes from Picea mariana, assembly GCA_032191745.1. Lineage (NCBI taxonomy): Eukaryota > Viridiplantae > Streptophyta > Pinopsida > Pinales > Pinaceae > Picea > Picea mariana. Next base: position 7,603 of record JASDQU010361288.1, on the reverse strand, counting down.
TAAGAGGATGAATAAGAAAGGGAAGAAAAAGGAATCACATGCAGATGATGATGCTTCGGTAAACCAAGGGGCTAGAGGAGATCCTCTTGAGCCTCCATCTTCACCTTCGAGTTCTAGTTCTTCTTCCTCTCAACATTCTCAGCATTCTCATCATTCTAGCCATAAAGCCTCTTTTAAGAAACCATTATTAAAGCTTGATGTAAAATTTGCTTTGCCTATGTTTAATGGAGATGCTAATCTTGAAAATCTAGATAACTGGATCTGACAGGTTGAAGTGTATTGTCATGTCCAGCATATTGATGAAGAGGAAGTTAAAGTGCAACTATATTCTCTTTGGTTGGAAAGCACCACTCTCGTATGGTGGGAAAGCAAGCTTCAGGATAGAAGTGAGTGTGGTAATCTTCTTTCCTCATGGTCGGAATTTAAATCGGCGATAAGGAAGCAATTTTATCCATTAGGGTATTTACATAAAGCAATGATGGAATGGAAAACTTTAAGGCAAATTAAAAATGTACAAAGTTTTACAGAAGAATTTGGGAAGAAATATCTTGCATTGAATATTCCTTTGGATTCTTATAAAACTTTAATGAAGTATATTGGCGCACTTCACAGTTATATTCGACATAATTTGTTATTGTTTAACCCCAATAGTCTTGACGAAGTTTGTGTGCAAGCCACTCACCTTGAGAAAAAGGGGAAACATGTTCAAGAAGATCCCACAAAGAAACCTTCCAATTTCCCACAAAAGACTTTTGAGAAATTTAAAAGGAAGGACAAGAAGACCACTACAATGACGAGAGAAGGAAGAAAACCATCTTTCACTCATTGCAAGAAGAGCGGTCACGATGAAGAACGTTGATGGAAACTGCATCYGGAAAAGAAACTGAAACAGTTTGGTGGAAAGGGGAAGACAAAGATCATTGTTACAGTGYAGCAATATCTTGGTTCTGATTTAGGAGATGAAGGAAAGATCATAGTGGTTGGAGTACAAAATAAAGATTTTCTTCATGCTAGTTCAAGTTCCAATGATGAATCTCATGTTGATGAATGAAAGAGAAATGAGTTATTTCATATAAGAGTTGTATCTAAACATATTAAGATAGATACATTATTTGATCCGGGTTCCCAAGTAAACTTAATATTTGAAGCACTTGTCAAGAAAATGGGTCTTGAAACGAAACCACATCTGAAACCTTATCCTCTTGGTTGGGTATGTGACAAAGTAAAACTTAATGTCACCAAGCAATGTAGGATCAGATTTGTTATTGCTTCAAAATTGATTGATGAAGTGGATTTGGATGTTGTGCCACTTGATATATGTGGCATAGTGTTGGGAAGTCCTTATCTTTATGATAGAAAATTAGTCTTCTTTCTTCATGAGAATAAATACCACCTTACTAAGGGGGGAGTGGAATATATTGTTAGAGATCACATCATGAGGGTAAATACAACACTTGTTAGTGCAGGGAAAATGAAAAGACTCATAAACACTAATAAGAGATATGTACTCATGGTCGTCAAAGAGAAAGATGTTGGGACATTTGACGATTTCCAAGGGTGTGATCCATCTCATAAAAAATAATTAATTGATATTGTTTCTAACTATGATGATAATTTTCAGGAACCGGATGGATTACCTCCTAAGAGGGAAATCCAACATGAGATACATCTTCAGCAGGATTCTCCTCTTCCTAATGTGGGCATGTATAGGATGTCAGTTATGGAGATGACAGAGATCAAGAAGCAGGTACAGGGTTTATTGGATCAAGGGGCCATCAGGCCCAGTTCGTCTCCTTGTGGTTCTCCAATCGTGATGGTGACAAAGAAAGATGGCACATGGCGAATCTGTGTCGATTACCGGGCCTTAAATAAAATTACAATGAAAAATCGATACCTCTTCCTCGCATAGATGATTTACTTGATCAATTGAAGAATGTTGTCTATTTCACTAAGTTGGATTTGTGCAGTGGATATCATCAAATCAGATTYGTAGAAYAGGATGCATGGAAAACTGCCTTTAAAACCAAACAAGGATTGTTTGAGTGGTTGGTTATGTCGTTTGGGCTTTGTAATGCTCCRACAACTTTCATGCRTGTGATATACAGGRTTTAGACGACATTCTTGTTTTTARCGATACTTGGGATGAGCATGTGAGGCATGTAAAGCAAGTATTGGATACTTTGCAAAGGGAAAAGTTGTATGTAAAATTGTCTAAATGTGAATTTGGCAAGACTGCACTTGTGTACTTAGGTCATATTGTAGGAGGAGGACAATTAAAAATTGACCCTTCCAAAATTGATGTAATTGTAAATTGGCCTGATACAAGAAGTGTAACTGAATTTSAAAGCTTCTTAGGTGTAGTCCAGTATTGGAGGAGATTCATTCCCAACTTCTCCTTCATAGCAKCTCCTCTRCATGCCTTAACCAGTGTGAAGAACACTTTTTRGCAGGAAGGAAAGCAACAAAAATATTTCGACACTTTGAAGGGGAAGATCAGTACTTCACCTGTATTAGCACTGTYGAATCTTCAATAGTCTTTTGAGATTGAGATAGATGCCAGCGGATACGCCATGGGTGCAGTATTGATGCAATATCRTAAKCCTATATGTTACCACTCTGAAAATTTTAACCAACTTGTTGTTAACTATCCTACATATGATAAAGAGTTGTATGCATTAGTCCAGAGTGTAAAGAAATGGAAGCACTACTTGTTAGGGAAGGAAACAATCATACATACAAATCACCAACCCTTATAGTATCTTCAATCATAGACAAAATTGCAACAATATCGACACTACGGGTGGATGGGTTTCCTACAACATTTTCACTTGGTAATCAAGTACAAAAAGGGTACAAGTAACAAGGTAGTTGATATGCTTTCTAGACCTCCTATTGTTGCTTATATTATTTTGAAGAATGCTTCTTTATCTCATGATATCTATATAGAACTATATGTCATCGATGAAGATTTTAAATAAGTATATGTGAAGCTAACCCTTGGTGCACATGTAGAGAACTATTGTCTGCAGGGAAAGTTACCCTACCATCTTGGAAATCTATGTATTCCTACAAGTGAACGAGTCCATGTAATACGAGAAGCTCATGCTTCTCTTGTGTCTATGAATTTTGGGGTAAGAAAAACTATGGCTCATTTGCAGAGGTTTTGTTACTGGCCTCAAATGAAAGCAATTGTAACTAAATATGTAAAGGGGTGTGTGATGTGTTCTACTTGTAATCCCACTAATAGAAAATTGGGTCTATACTCACCACTTCATGTTCCATCCCATCCATGGGAAAGTATATCCATGGATTTTATAGGGGGATTACCAATGACCAAAGGGGGTCATGATTATTTGTATATTGTAGTGGATAGGTTCAGCAATATGTGTATCTTGATGCCTTGTAAAAAGCAGATCATTGTTGAGCAAACTGGTAATCTCTTCTTTCAGCATCTTTGGGTTCACTTTGGATTACCCACATCTATCGTCTCAGATAAAGATACTCAATTCCTTGGGGACTTTTCGACTAGATTATGGAGAATGATGGACACCAAATTGAAGAGGAGCATTGCTTTCCATCCACAGACCGACAGACAAACAGAGGTGGTAAAACGAACAATGGTATTTTTGCTTCAAGGCTACTGCAGCAAGTATCCCAAGGTATGGGATGAACAGATACCCTATGTACAACATGCGTACAACCGAGATTTACATCCAACCACTCAGAGTTCACCTTTTGAGACATGTTTTGGGTACCTACCAAAGGTTCCTTTTGACTTGATGTACAGGACAGATGTCGATGTAAATGAAGAACGAACAGAGGACAAAACCCGCAATTTCAGCCAAAGGATTCAACAGATACACCAAACAGACAGGGAACAGTTGGAGAAAAGTCAAGCACAGTATAAAGCTCGACATGACAAGCACAGGGTTGATCATCAGTTCCAGGTTGGAGACTAGGTATGGCTTCACATTAATAAGGAGAGATTGAAGGGTGAAGGCAAGAAATCCAAGCCCATTCATTATGGACCCTTCACTATCTTGGAGAAAATTGGTACCAATGCTTTTCGTCTGGATCTTCCACATTATATGCAGATTTACTCAGTTGTGAACGTTGAGAACTTGAAACGTTTTGAGCCTCCTGTTGAGTCACCAAAGTACCATCTTTTTACCAACCTTTCACTTAACTTTCAAGTCACTTTCACTTCACTTTTAACCATATTTCGCATTCCCACACCCTTACATTAAACCATTTTCATGATTACATGGGTTTTAGACATATTATTTTCCAATGCATCTATTTTAGTGTTTTTGAGTGAATTTATGATTAAATATTGGGAAAATAACATGTTTACACTTATATATGAAAGTGGGATGAGTTTCATGATGTTTACAGGTGTATTTGAAGACTCCAACCAAGTCAAACTTGACCATCAAGCCTCAAAT
>JASDQU010361277.1:0-11219 GCA_032191745.1 Picea mariana | reverse complement strand
AATTTATCCCTAAAGAGATTGGTGGAAAAATACAAAGCTATAATAATCCTTATTTAGAAACTATGTGTGAAGGGAAAATAGTTGAAGGAATTATTTCTTCATTTTTAAAACATTGGGACTTCAAATATTTAAAATAAAATGGGGAATCTAGGGGCTTAATTATGGGGGGGGATAATTCCTTTAATTTGTTATCATCTAATGTTATAAATGCAGGTTTGATTACATAGTTGTGGTGTCTAGTTAGGGAGGCCCTTGTATATCATAAACATGTATGGCGCTATGATGAAAAAAAAAATAATCTATGAAAAATTAAAGGACTAAGGGATTCTTAATAGGGCTAACATGATTCCAGGTGGGGATCTAAATCTAACCTTAGAAAAAGAAGAATGTTGGGATGGAATTCCTAGGTAGATCCTATGGAAAAGTACTTTATCTATCTCTTTAATGATGTAGGATTATGTGATGTGGCTCCTCTAAAATTGGAGCCAACATGGAGGAATTTAAGGATATGTGATGAAGGGATATTGAAAATGCTAGATAGATTTATGGTGTTTGAAAAAATAATGGAGGAAATATCTTGAATAAAATCTTGGGTAGGGGAAGGGGGTGCCTTAGATCACCTACTAGTCTTTCTCCAAATAGAAAGTTTGAAAATGGTTGAAAAAATCATAAGTGAATGGATAAAACTAAATTTATAGAATTCTCATAAAGACTTGGTAGAAGCGGATATTTAGAAAAAAGAGATGTTGGATCAAAATTTAAGAGTACTTTTCATAAAAGAGGAAATAAAAAATATGAAGTCTTTGGAGGAGAAGAAAAGAAATATAGTAAAATTTGAGGATATAAAATGCATGATGAAAATAAGAGCAATATGGTTAGAAAAAGGAGACAAGAATATATCATTTTTTCAAAACTATGCAAAGAATTTGAAAAAATTTAATACAACATGGGAAATGAAAAAAGAAGATGGAATAAGTTTAAGAATATTTGAAGAGATAGTGGAGGACACAGTTCACACTTTCAATGTAAGAAGATTTATGTTGTGATTCATTCTTGGGAAGCTCGTTGTGGCTCTGCGTTTAGGGTTTATTCAGAGCATTAATGGCTCCCTCTGAGGGAGGGGGTCTTCCCCCGGGATCCTCGTCCTCATACATGCAGGCCTTCCAGGCCTTAATATCATCCTACACAAAAACCTCCAAGCCTCCCCCCCTTGAGATTTGTTTAAAAAGTTGTTGAAATACCTAAGGTGATCATCTTCGCTCCCTCGGCACAGCCCCTTGCTCTTAGACTAGTAGATAGAGGATTGATCGGACAATTTACCAGACTCTGACCCTCCCCAAAATCCATGCACCTATGGCTGGAAGCGAACTGGCGCAAGATGATTCAAGGACAAATGTCGGCAGCCTTCTGTGGTACGAGATAATTTTCCTTCATGTTTGAAAAAGACGAAGATAGAGATCTGATATTCTGAAGTGAACCTTACTTCATGGGTGCAAGAGGAATGTACTTAAATAAGTGGACCCCTGATTTTAGCCCAGAAAATGGCATCCCCTCAGCAGTCCATGTCTTGGTAAGGATGCCTTTCCTTCCTCTCCATTGTTGGAATGATGAAACCATCAAAAACATAGGAAACACTCTAGGAAATTATATCGATCCTGCTAAACCATGATAAGGTTTACATGCATACGCCAGGTTCTACGTGGAAGTAGATTTGGAAAAAGGACTCCCAGAAGAAATACAACTGAACCTAGATAGTTGGTCTTACATTCAACAAGCTGACTATGAACAAATCCCCTTCAAGTGTAAATATTGTCACGAATATGGTCATTTTTCCAAATCCTGTCCTCGGGCTAAACAAATGCAGGATCAAGATCCAAAACAAGATCAATGGCAACAACCAAATCGAAAAAAAGAAAATGGAAAAACTCAGTCCATCCCAGCTCAGGGACAGCGGGAAAAACCTCCAGATCCAAAAGAAGTGTGTCCAGGATCTCCACACAAAGGAGAATCAAGTCACAACCAATACATTGGTCTTAATTTAGAAGGAAATACAGAGGAAATCAGGGAATCCCAGGAAGAAAATGACAGAAAGGAACAAGAAGAGACAGGAGAAGGGAACAGTAAAGGAAAAGAAAAATAAAAAGAATTCTTGGACTTGAGTTTGTATTCAACAGAAAAATCAATCCCCATCCAAACCCCAGAGATTCCAGAACTGTTAGAAGAGGAAAGGAAGGACACCTCAGACAATGATTCTAACGTGGAACTAACCCAACCATCCAACACAAAGAAACTTGGAAGAAAATCCCAAAGGAATAAAAGAGAATCGGCTTTAGACAGAGAAAAAGATCTAGGCATCCAAAAAACAATAGAGGAGACACTAAACAAAGATGGAAAATCTAAGAAAACCAAGGGAACCCATCATAAGGGAACAACTTCACAGCCCCCAAAATGGGGGCACCAAAATACACTAATAAATGATGAAAGTTGTCTCCTGGAATTGCAAAGGATTAGAAAGCGGAATAAAAAAAGAAGAAGTTAGAAAATTACTACAAATAGAAAATCCCTCAATCCTCATGCTCTAGGAGACGAAAATGAGGGAGCTGCAAACCCTCAAAGATCTTCAAAAAATTTGGAAAAAAAGCGAAGGAAGAGCAGTCGGCTCTATAGGGGCATCAGGAGGAATAACAACTTTCTAGAATGTTGAGGAATTTGACCTAAGAGATCAGGTGCAGACACAGTTCTGGATAATGATCACTCTCCTCAAGAAAGATTCAGGTACGCAATACTCCATAACAAATGTTTATATTCCCAATAACTATATATAAAATAATGAATGTTGGAAATCCCTTTTGGACCTGGCCACTGAAAATCCTTCCAGAACCCTTATTATTGTTGGAGATTTCAATACAGCCAGAGGGACAAAAGAAAAACAAGGAGGTTTTGTTGTGAGAGATCAATTCCAGGAAAGGCTGGACGATCTTATCTCGGATATGGATCTCTTTGACGTTCCTTCGGAAAAGGGAATGTTTACTTGGAATAATAGAAGAGTTGGCTCAGGACACATAGCAGCAAGCTGGACTGCTTCCTGATCAAAAACTCTCCTTTGGCTCTCCTAGACAAACTGTTCTCCTCAAACCTTCCCTGGGAAGGTTTAGATCATCGACCTAACAGACTGGTATTTGAAGCCCAAAAAATCTGTGGTCCCATCCCCTTCAAATTCAACCCTCTTTGGTTGGATCGCCCAAAGATCATCCGGTGCATTGCTCAAACATGTAATCAATGGATATTCGGTTCACCCAATTTCATATGGGAGCAGAAGCTAAAATTGGCAAAAGAAATCCTAAATATCTGGGGAAAAAACTCATTGCAAAGCAATGCCAGAGACAAAAAGGTACAACTCGAAAATCTGCAGGAGGAAATGGAAACAACTGAGATCCAGCAAAATCACATCATAAGAGAACAAAAAATACACAGGGAATATGTGCAAGCACTAACAGAAGAGGAAATCACTTGATGCTTAAATTCTAGAAGCCTACGGTTGAAAGCAGGGGACCAGAACACCTCCTTCTTCCACAGATAGGAAAAAGTCAGAAATTGGGCAAACCAAATCTTAGAAATCAAAACCCCAGAAGGGGAAAACCTAAAATACTTCAACCAAATCAAACAACAAGATTCAATGCACTTTCAAAGTATGTATACCACGTCTAGTAGGGATGAAGATCAAACAGTAGAGGATTTTCTCAGACACATCCCTAGTAAGATTACAGAGGAAGATAATACGCATATGGACATACCAATTGAAGAAGTGGAAAAACTAAAATCTCTAAATCAATTTCATGAAGACAAAGCCCTGGGTCCAGACGACTTCACTCTCCATTTCTACAAAAAGTGTTGGCACATAATTAAAAAAGACGTCATAAGGATGATAAGATTTGCACACAAGGAAAAACGTTGGGAGGGGCCACCAACTCCTCCTTCTTAGCTCTCATACCAAAATAAATTGGAGCCTCTTCTCTGGACTGTTTCATACCCATCTCTCTCTGCAATATTTCCTACAAAAACTTCTCCAAAATAATCGCCAACAGGTTAAATCCTCTTCTTAGATCCCTAATCCTTCCAAGTCAAGGAGGATTTGTGGCAGACCATCATATATGGGACAAATTCATCCTAGTTCAAGAGTCAATTCACACCAACAACCCTTGAGGAGAATTAGGTATGGCAATAAAACTCGATTTGGAAAATGATTTTGATAGAGTAGAGCATAAATTCCTCTTTAAAGTCATGGAAAAAATATGTTTTAGTCAAAACTTCATTTTATGGATGGAATCCTGTATTGTCTCCCCTTGGATAGCGCCCCTCCTAAATGGAAGACCTGGCCCCTTCTTCAAAGTGTCCATAGGTTTAATACATGGCTGCCCTCTCTCCCCCCTCCTTTTTGTGATCATCGTTGAATCCCTAAATTGTAACCTTGAATGGGAAAGCATAAACGACACTATCCCAGGTATCAAAATTGCCCAAGGGGTTAAAATATTGAACCACTCCCAATTTTCAGATGACACAATCCTCTTGAGAAGGGCATAAAAAATTATGGCTAGAAGAATTATGCAAGTTCTGGACACCTTCCTTTTAGTTTCAAGAGGGATCCTGAACAAGGAAAAATGTGAAATTTACGTTTGTAATGTAGATGCAGTCATCACAGTGGGAATTTCTCAAATAATGGGATTCTCCATCACCTAAGAATGGAAATCCTTCAAATATTTAGTTCTCCCTTTGTGTATTAAAGCTCTCCCTGACGAGTTCTGACAATTGTCTCTCCAAAAGGTTAAAGAAAAGATGGAATCTTGGGGCTCAAGATGGTTCAACCCAGCAAAAAGGGTGGTCTTGATCAAATCAGTCCTCTCGGCCCTCCTCATTTTTCAATTCTCTACACTTATATCTCCAAAGGGAATCCTAAAATATTTGGCACAGCTTATCCACAAATTCTTGTGGCAAGGAGGAAACTCTAATCACAAAAAAATCCACCTAGTGAACTGGGATACGGTCAGCTTACCCCAAAAAAGTGGGGGACTTGGAATTAGAGACCCCAAAGTCACCAATATAGAAATGGGTGCTAAACTTCTCTAGAGGATTGTCACAAAAGAAAAGGATTGGTGGAAAATGGCTCTCATCAAAAAGTACAGGATGGGTAAAAGAAAAAGAAGCATGGATAAAACTCAACCCCCCCAAACAGGATCTCAAATATGGAAATTAATAAGGGCCACTAATCCATTTTTCAAAGATCATCTTTCCAGGATCCTGAGAAATGGAAAAATGATCAGAATCTGGAAAGATCCAAACCTAGGGGTGGACCTCAATTCCTATGAAGCAGAAATCTGCGATCTAAAAAGATGGATGCTTAATGAAGAAAAATGCACCCTCTATGATATTTCAATCTGGAATGAGAATGACAGCTTGAAGGATTGGGATCTGGGGATAGTACCTGAGTACTTAACCAACCAGACACACTGTCTCACCTCTCTCTTGAAATGGGCAACCCCCATCCTTTAAACCACTCCAGATAGTCGGGGATGGGGTATAAATTGTTACTCGGTAAAAGAAGGATATAAAATGCTCCTCTCCACTACGAGAGAGCATCAGAACTCATCAAAATGGAAAAATGTCTGGAATCATGACTCCCTCCCCAAAGTTAACTTCTTCATTTTGTCCCTAGTGCATGGGAAAATACTCACAAGAGAGAATCTTATGAAAAGAGGCTTCCACGGCCCTTTCAACTATCCTCTGTGTCAAAGAAATCAAGATAATATCCACTATCTCTTCTGGAACTACCCCTTCTCGCAAACTGTTTAGAAAGTGGCTTACAAAGATCTATCTAGAAAAATAAGATGGCCCTCAACTCCCAATCCCAGCTTGGAGAATTGGGACAAGTACTATCAGGTATCCTTCAAGGAAAAACCAGTCATGAAGCGTATTTGGAGGGTGGTCCCCAAGTTTGTCTACTGCCAGATATGGCTGGCTAGAAACAAAAAAATATTTCAGGGGACCACTTCTCTCCCCCAAACTGTAACCACTAAGGCCAAACTGCAGCCGCTAAGGCCAAACTGCTTCTCTTAGAAGTTATGAACTCAAAACCTCTAAATATAGAAGATACAACCAATTGGAATGACCAGGAAAAAGATTGGATGGCAAGTTTTAATCTTAATCCATTTAAAAATTCATCTGCAACGCATAGATCGTGATGGCAGCTTCACAATATCCACAACATAGAACTATGGATCCAAAAGCAACAAATTCATACTCTATGTTTTGATGGAGCTTCAAAGCGAAACCAAGGGGAGGCAGGTGCGGGGGGGCGGGGGTTCTCTTCAAACCTAGAGATAAAATATCCCTAAATTATAATTGGAATATTGGGATGGATACTAACAATAAATTTGAGGCCTACGCTCTACTAAAAGGTATCCAAATCGCCTAGACTCACAAATCCAAGAGTTGAACATTATCAGAGACTCCAAAAATATAATAAAAATGATGGTCCATGGATCCAATCCTCAATATTTAAGACTAAATCAAGTAACATATAGAATCAGGGTGGATTCATGAGACACTAAGATAACCTTCTATCACTTAATGAGAGAAAAGAACAAACAATCAGACAAAATGGCGAATGCAACCATTGGGAAAACGCTTGGTTCCTTAAGTGTATACGGAGTGGTAACATCATCCCCCCTGTTCTAATACATATGACCAAGTACCATTACAAAAATGAGGGGACTGAAGTAAGGAGGCGCTCCATTGAGGCCTTAAGTAGAAATAATGGACATATGAAAAGGAGAAGGGTCTGCGCTCCTCATGTAGCCAACCTAAGAAGAACAAGGGGGGGGGAGGACCTTGGTGAGGTGAGAACCCGCCCAACCAAGTGGGGGAGAGGCTTCGTCAACAAAACAAGTGTGGATCGCATTCAAAACCATGTGGAATAAGAAATCTCTGGTCTTAATAGGTGGTAAGTAAATCTAAGACTCACTTCCCAAGGAGAAGTGGCAGTTAACGACATAAGCAGGGTCATCATGCTTCAAATTGTTTAGAAGTATTGTCCTGCAGAGCTCGTGGGAGAATACGACATCAAGTACCAGACGAGGATGGATGAGTTATGAGAAATCCCTCCCGCACAACACACTCTCCTTCTCGACATCAACAACACCTGTAGTCTCGGGTTCATGGCATCTGATGGAACGGTTTGCAGGGAACTACCATCACTCAAGAAAGTTAGCACGCTCTTTCAATTAATGGATTCATGTGAGATCATGGCTTCATCCATGAGATTGAGTACACTCAGAGAACTAGCTATATGGGTAAATCCATCTGCACCTTCTTTTCCGCTGGGTGCCCAGGTTCTTTTTATCCATTCCTATTTGATTCATTTCTTGTTTTTCTTGATCTTTCTCTCCCACTATTGGCATCCTAGTCCCCAACAAGCTCAAAAATTTCGATTCGATCCCTCCCTCTCGGCTTCCTGGGCCCTGTGTCTCCCCTCTATCTTTTCCTCACCTAGACTGTCGCCTCTGATCTTTCTCGATACCTCGCTGAATTTTTTCACCTCTTTGCTCAACTCGTGGATTCCGACCCATTTACTGTAGAAAACCCAGGAAATTCAAGGCTTGAAGTACCCCCAGACTACACAACCCATCTCTCGCTTGGACTGTCACCCCTGTCCTCGCTTGTTCCCATACTAAATAATGGCGATCTCCTTCCTAGTCTGTGGGCTCCGACCCGTTTCCTACAGAAAATTCATGAAACTTTTAGGACCGAAGTGTCTTCAGCCTACAAGGCAATGCAAAAAGGTAAAGCAACTCCAGTGGAATCGAGGAATTGGATCGAGGATCCATTTGAAGAGGAGTGCGGTGGGTGCAGTAGACTTAGATTGTAACTTGTAGCAATTGGCGCCAACAGGGCCTTTGAACTCAAAACATTGTCCCAGCATATGTACATGATTGAAAATCTCCAAGATGAGAGCTATGCTCAGCGAAGCTAGATAGAGGATCACTGCATGAAAATGGAGACAATGCAACGAAGATTAGAGTAGTTGGAAGGCACACAACAGGCTCCAAGCAACACGAGAGAGCAACAAGAAAATTCCAAGAATGAGCAGTCGAGTTCAGTCAACTAGATCCCAAACTTGAACGAGCCACACCCAGAAAATATATTGGATTTACAACACGTCAAACTCGAAAAGGGTAACCAATATAAGGAATTTTAATGTTTTTTCTTACAACCTGTATCAACGAAATCTACTACCAGAGTTATCTGAGGAACTCTACTTTCAGAAATTTTGTTAGGCAAGGGGGTTGTATCAAAAATCACTGCTCCAAAAATACACCCCGTTTTTGTAAAAGATTCTCTCTAAGTGACACCCCTCGAAGGTCTATATTGACCATTTTTTTGTAAATCTATGGATTCTTCCACACATCTAATATATATTTTACCAGTTTCTGTTAAAAAAAAAAAGTTTACACTTTCAAAAGATATATAAGGAATGCCCCTAGGAACATATTTAAGAGATTATAAGGATTACATCTTCCTTCCCTAGGTTCATGGACCATGAACAAAATGAAGTTGTAGGAGTAGCAATAGCAAAGGAAGAACTCAAAATTGTAAAAGAGTATTTTCAAAAGCCCAAAATCCTAGGGCGAAATGGTTGGATAGTTTAATTGTTCCTAAGATTTTATGTGTTTTTGGTGGAATACATTTTGAGGGTGGTGGAAGAGTTGAGAATAGGAATGAAAGTGTTGGGGATCTATAAATTTAACATTTATAGCCTTTATACCTAAGAAGAATTATCCATAAACTTTTGAGGACTATAGATCCATATCACTATGAAATACCATCTACAAAATCATTGCAAAGGTAATATCCACTTGGGACAAGAAATGTATTCTCAGACTCCATCTCTCAAAAACAATTTTGAATTTTACATCAAAGGAAGATTCATGAAGCAATTGGGGTTTCACGTGAAGGACTCCATTCCATAAAAAGAAACAATATGTTAGTGATGGTAATAAAGCTAGACCTACCAAAATCCTACGACATAGTGAATTGGTTATAATTGAGGCTTATGATCATTCATAAGGGGATGAATCCATGGTCAGTGAATTGGATCATGGGATGCATATAAAAACCGTATTTTCTCTCCTAATAAATGCCACTTGGCATCCTGGTCCTTTATCCCCTCTAAGGGGCTAAAACCATGATGTCTATTCTCCCCCTTTTTGTTTATGTTGGTAGTTGATGGGTTGAGAAGACTAGTAGGAGATTACAAGGGATAAGGAGTTGTAAAAGGAATTAAGATGGAAAATATATTTTCTTGACACACTTTCTCTTTGTATATGATGTCATATTATTTGGAACAGAAGTTATAAGCGAAGTAGTCAACCACAAGGAAATACCAAGGTCTTGTCACAAATCATGGATGGAGGTAAATCAAAACAAAACAAATATCATTTTCAATCAAATAGAGGAAGACTAGAAAGGTAGAATTATCCAAATACTAACCTTTAACATTACACCCTTTGAAAATGGAGTCAAGTATCTAGGTCTCTAGCTAAAGCCAAATGACTATAGGTTTAAGGACTAGATTTGGATTTATGAAAAACTAGAAAACATGGTGATAAACTAGTGCTACATATGGCTTTCTAGAGGTGGTAGAATAATATTGGTGAAGTCAATGTTAGAGGTAATCCTTGTGTATTGGAAATCACTAGTTCACATCCCCAAAGGAAATTTAGAAAAAATAAGAAAGAATTCATTTAGATTTTTATGGACTAGAAAAAGGGAGAGAGAAGGCATTCCCTTAGTGAAATGGAAGAAGATAGTTAATCTAGAGACCTTGTGGGATGCAAGATGAAAAACATTGATCACTTTGGTCAAGCTTTGGAAATAAATTTTGTATGGAAGATAATTAAAGAAGAAGGGGCATGGAAGGAAGTGTTTCTCTAAAAATACATTGCTCCACAATCCATGGAGGAATGGATAAGAAAGCTAAAAAAAAAGATTCGGGAAGGTCTATTTATGTGGAAGGCATTGTGAGAAATTGTTTATGGTAGGTAACTCGATGGAATGGAGAGTTGGAAAAGGGTTTAAAGATAAGGGTAGGAGATGAACCCTAGGTGGGATATGTAGGATTTGATAGACTTCCAAAACCTTTGATCATCATCCTAAACATTAATGGGTTTTTTTTTTAGTAGAAGTAGTAGATCGAAAAACCACTACTATTTGAAGTCAACGGAGGAAAGAAGCTAATGTATTGGTACTTTAAGGAGAGGATGTTGAGGTATGGAAATAATTTATTCATAGGTTAAAACAAATTTTTATGAGGTTAATGAGATAATGTGGTCCAAAAGTTGATGATGAGGTAGATTCACAACACAACTAAAGTACCAAGACAATCTTGAGAATGATGAAGAAGAAGAAAAAAAATGGTGGTGGAAGCCTATTTGGAAAATAGATCCTTACTTAAAAAAAAAAAAAGGAATATTTCTCTATATCGTCCTTTCAAATTTTTTTTTTAACTTGGGACAACTTCAAGAAGAGAGATTGGAAAGGTATAGGATTATCTATATATTGTAAAAAAGAAGAGGAAACAATATCTTGCATATTAATTGAACTCTCCTTTACAAAGGAGGTTTGGAGAGAAGCCTTGAATGATAGGAGAAAAAGGGAAGTGGAAAGAATCTATAGTGGCAGTAAACCTAGGATCTAGTTCAAAGATAAGGCAATAAAAGAACATAGATATTTACCTTTCATAATATGTTAGGATTTGTGGTTGGAAAGAAATGACATGATATTTAAAAATAAGGAAATTATAGCAATACATGTACTATAGAAAATAAAATATGCTTATGAAGGAATATGGAATCCTAGAAAATTAAAACCCCCTAGGATCATAAAAAAACCTAGCATAGATAAATATTATGCATGGGGATATTTTGATGGATCATGCCAAGGTGAGCCTAGAAAGACTAGGGAAAGTGGTTTATTGTTCTTTGAAGTATGTTTCAAGGAAAGCGTATTAAAATGAACAAATAATTGGGAATAATGAATGCATTATGGATACCAATAAAGTGTGCAACCAAGAGAGAAGTGGATTTGGTTCAAATCACAGGATACTGAAAATTAGTGATAGATTGGATAATGGTAAAAACAATATGTAAAATGTGATGTTAACTTTG
>JASDQU010361275.1:0-11765 GCA_032191745.1 Picea mariana | reverse complement strand
AATGGGGATTGATCCCATGAATAATATATCAATAATAATAAGAATACTCTTTGCAGTTACATTATTTCAACAAATCCATGGAGAGACAAAAAATGAAATTAATCAACATAGCATCGACAAATGTGCACAAAGAAAACTATTTTGATTAAGAAAAAATCATCAGTTAGAAGGAAACTGTTCTAGGGTTCAATGCCCAAATGGATTAGTAACATTCTATGTAATGCAAATCCTATATGCATGTATCCTAGCATAGGTGGATTTGAGTTAATTGTTTAGTTGTTAATCAAAAACAGGGAGGGGACAAATTCGAACACTGGTAAGATTGCCCTCCAAAAATGAGTCGATGAGTTGGACACAAAGATATAAGGTATCTAGATTATCACTGGGAAGGAAAGAACCATAACTGCCCGCCACATTATCTGGTACAAGTCACAAAATTAAGGGAAAATTGAGTTTGTTCTGGAAGGAGCTTGTGTATAGGCAAGAGTATTATATTTATAACTTACTGGAAGGAGTAGAGAAAAATGTTGGTTAGATTAAGGAAGAAATTGCTGGAAAAGTGGCAATGGCTAAGGCTGCCTTGACTGTCTTGCATAAGATTCCCATTGATCAATTATTCTCTAAGGGGATCCAAGATTGAATTGATACATGTATTGATGCTAAGGTTGTCATAAAGAAGCATGGTGCCTTGGAACATACTCATAATAGATGTCAAGAGGGAATGGACAGGCTGGGTACCTTTACTAGTAAGGTCAGGGCCCTAGGTAGTATAGGTTTAGCATCCCCTTGGTCCGAGGAAGGAGGTTTAATCCTAGAGGAATGTTATGTTGAGGTGCTGGACAAGGTCAGAAATAATGTTGAAGTGATCCAGAATTGGATGGTCCCTCCAACTGCTGAACAAGTGTTGAAAGAGATCGAGTCTTATATTTGTAATTTTTTCTAGCTTAGGTGACTGCTGTCTTAATGTTCTCTCATCAAATGACTCGAAAACAAAATTTATTTAACAGCAGAAAACTAAGTTTCTGAACATTGCATCCATTACACAGTAGCTGAAAAATGAACAATGGAAGAAATAAAACACATACTCGGGGATTTCTCCTTCTAATCATCTTTTCATTCTTTTGATCAAAGCTTACAAGGTGACCTCAGTAGCCTGCTCGAACCAGCAGCTGTTTGGTTTATAAAATCACTTCAAAAAGCAGTGTAAGGCCTATGTAAAAGAGGGTACAGCTACAACAGTACAGCCTGCTCTGTTTCTGCTTTTCTTGGATAATGAATCACTCTCTCTCCTCTCAACATTGAAGCACACTCTAGCAATCCCCAAAAGACTGTTTATGGCCAGATCTAAGGGTGTACAGCCTATGCATAAAGAAAGGACAGCTAGAACAGTGGTACGACATATACAGCCTACTGTACTTGCTGGTCACTTAAGCAATCTGCTCTTCTTCTCCATGAATGCACTCTGCCCTCTTCCAGCTCTTTTGCTCTCTTCTCATGTGAGATTGACTTCTCCTATATTCTCCTCTTTATGCTTTGAGAGAGAGAACTAATCTTTTCAATCCTAGCTGCCACCTATCTCAATCATGAGATGTACAACTAAGATTAATTCCTAATCTAAGTTAGTAATGTTTTAGAACTTCTAGAACATTTCATTTAGATTCCTAAGACCAATTGACTTCAAAACATAAGGCTTTCACTTTTTCTTTTATTTTTCAAGTAAAATTACAAGATGGAATTATTTTCCACTTTTCTAAGTGGTCACCAAAGAAATGTTTTGAACCACTTCTTGCATGTTCACACTAAAACTGTGCAAAAAGTCCCTGCTCGAGCTACATTTCTCAACACTCCCTCTTAGCAAGGAAGGAGTTTTGCACCAATCCAAGTCTGTCTCTGAATGCTTCAAATTTCCCTTTCGCCAAGGGCTTGGTCAGAATATCAATTACCTATTGATTTGTGGGAATATACTAGAGTTTCACTACTCCCTTCTAAATCTTGTCTCATATAAAGTGATATTTAATTTCTATGTTCTATGTGCTTGGACCTATCATGAGACACTGGATTCTCATAGAGTTTGATACAACTCTGATTATCACAGTAAATGATTGTGGATTACAACTCCTAATAAAACAGTCTTATAAGTGACTTGCGAAGCTAGATGGCTTCACAACTAATAGTACTGGTTGCCATGTATTCTGCTTCTATTCAGCTAAGTGCCACGAAAGTGTGCTTCTTGCTGAACTAGGATATCATCATTGATCTCAAGCTAAAGCAACATCGTGAGGTGCTCTTCCTATCTGCTACACTACCTGCCCAATCTGTGTTTAAATACCCTTGCAATTTCACTTCACCATCTCCAAGATATCTGATCCAGATTATTTTTGGCACGAAATGAGAGTGGAGATATAATAAATAAAATGTACAAAGATATGTCAGATATCCAATAATATAACAGAGATTTATCAGAGATATAACCATAAACACAGAGATATAGTAATACACAATTTCTATCAATGAGCGAAATGTACAGGACTGTAAAAATACAGAGTGAAAGACTCGTTAGAATGGTGGCAACTTATTTCTGAGAAGAGATGTGAAGGCTACTCACATTTGCAAGAAGATGATTATTACAATGAGGCTCTAAAGACCTTTTTAACATAAAGAAAATCCAAAACCCTAACCTTGGAAGATGAAAAGCCAATAGTTTTGTGGACCTCGTTTTGCGTAGTTTCGTGTATCAACTTCCCGAGGGCGTAACTTTGGCATACGATCTCCGTTTGGGGCGCACGATAGCTCGTTGGAAAGGTATCATCGAGGATATTCATTTTGAGGGATTAACCAGAGCCTTTGGCTATCATTGAGGTTCTCGATCTCGACAAACCTTCATTTAGGCCCTCAAAATGGCCCCAGAAGTTTAGGAACCGAAAACTACTAAAAATAGTAAATTGTCAAAAGACAGTTTTGAGCCAGTTGGAATAGGTGGGTGGCCACCGATATCCACCTGGATCAGTCCTCCTTCCTTAGGAAGCAATGGTCTCCATTGCGTTGAGTGTCCGGGGGAGAGAGAAAAGTGTTTGTTGAATCTGCATCTTGATGAGCTGCTTACTTCGTTGGAGAAGTTGCGCTGCTTAGCTTGTTGAAGGATGTCACGAACTTGTGGCTGGAAGGGTTGGACCTTTTGAACCAGTCTGGCTACATGAGATGACTGTGTGTGGAAGGAATCCTTACGCTTTGCTTCAATCTTGTGGACCTGCTTCTGGATAGAAGGTGCCTGGACTAAGGCTGCAGTGGTTGCGGTTTTCTTATGTTCACCTTTTGAACAGATTGTGAAGAAGTTGAATTTTGTAGTATGAGATACTACTTTGCGACATTGTTTAGGTGGGACAATAGTTGGAACTACCTTTGGTATCTTGTATAGATGAACCCCCAGAGTAACAATGGCACTATGGGGTCGAGACTCATAAATAACATGGTGCTTTCACATATATGGCTGGTCCAATAGAACATCATAGACATCCAGTGGGGAAACATCACATAATACCTCATCCTTGAAGGGATGGATGCCATATGACGTTGGCTGACACAAAGATCTCGTCCTTGACGAAGCCACCTGATGTTGTATGGCTGCAGGTGTGGTGTTGTCGACAATCCCAACTGTTTGACAACCTCTGCTGAGATAAGGTTCTTTTGGCTTTCGCTATTAACAATGAAATGCAACATGGTCCCCTTCACCCACATCTGTGAATGAAAGAGGTGCTCCCCCTCCTCAGGATTTGTTGGTTCTTCTGGTTGAATTGTTGTGGTCGCGACAGTAGCAGTGGGGTCTGCGTTGATGATCTGTCTTCTACCAGTGTTTTCTGAATCAGATTCCAAATCAAGGTTCTACTCCTTGTCTTTGATCTCGGTCACCAATGGCTGTTTTGAGCGACATTCATTGGTGTTGTGCTAGGGGATTTTATGGAAATCACACCACTTTCTAGTGTTTTTCGTCTTCCCGTGACCCTTCTTTTCCTGTGGCTTGGACTGGTTTTCGGGAGGCTTTTTGTTAGGGCTGTCTTTATCATACTTTGGTTGTTGCGGATTTGCGGACTCAAACTCCCATTTGTTCTGGTGCTTAAATTTTCGCTCGATTTTGATAGCATATCGATAGGTAGCTCCCAGCGATGAGATGTCCAAAAACTCCATTTCAGTTTGGATGTAGCTGTGTACAGCCCCACGGTATTTCAGAACCAAATGTCGCTCAGAATCTTTGATACCCAGCTTGGTGCACAAGGTATGAAGGTGTTGGTGAACTCTAGCACTGCTTGGCCCTTCTCTTGATGCAGCGTGGTCCATCTCATGTTTTGATCATCGTAGTTATCAACAGGGTAATATTGTTCCTTGACCACATCCACAAAAAAATCCCAAGTGGGCTTGACCCCATATATTCCCGACTCCCCTGTGGAACTTTGCTCCCAATAAGTTTTCCACCAATGTTTGACATGGGGGAGAGCTTTAAGGAGTGCGAAGGTGATTTTTTCCCTTTTAGAAAAATTGTGAACGGAGAAATAACCTTCTAGCAAATTTAACCATTTTTTCTAGGGCATCTGCATCTACCCGTCTTTCAAATACGAGAATATCAAAATTAACTTGTACCTTGAAAGGCGAGGTGCCTCCAAAGTGGCCACTTGATGAAGACGCGTCGGTTGTTATTGACGGGTGTTGAAGGATGTGGAAAAAATTCTCCATCGTTTCGTCCCTCTGTCGTGTGAGAGCTTGCTCAAGCAACAGATTAATAGAATCGTCTGCTTTGTCGTTTTTCTTTTCTTTCACCATGGAGGGTTTCTTGGGCGTGCGAGAGCGATTGTCCTCAAGAGAGACGAGCTCGAGACCCAACTTGTTATACTCAGACCTCGTCGGGGACATGCACTGAAAAAATGATAAAAAACAACCTGCTCCGATACCACTGATCCAGATTATTTTCCGCACAAAATGAGAGCGGAGATATAATAAAGAAATGTACAGAGATATATCAAATATCCAATAATATAACAAAGATTTATCAGAGATATAACCATAAACACAGAGATACAATAATACACAATTTCTATTGATGAGCGAAATGTACAAGACTGTAAAAATACAGGGTGAGAGACTCGCTAGAATGGTGGTAGCTTATCTCTGAGAAGAGATGTGACGACTACTCACATTCGCAAGAAGATGATTATTACAATGAGGTTCTAAAGTCCTTTTTAACATAAAGAAAATCCAAAACCCTAACCCTGGAAGATGAAAAAACCAACAATTTTTTGGACCCCGTTTTGGGTAGTTTGGTGTATCAACTTCCCGAGGGCGTAACTTTGGCATACGATCTCCGTTTGGGGTGCACGATAGCTCGTTGGAAAGGTATCGTTGAGGAGATTCATTTTGAGGGCACAATTAGAGTCTTTGGCTATCATTGAGGTGCTTGATCCCGAAAAACCTTCATTTAGGCCCTCAAAATGGCCCCTAAAGTTTAGGAACCGAAAAACTGCTAAAAATAATAAATTGCTAGAACACTGTTTTGAGCCAGTTGGAATAGGTGGGTGGCCACCGATATCCACCTGGATCATTATCTCTGACCATACTCCACTGTGCCCCACAAGTATCTAAGCACATGTTTCGTTGCTACCCAATGCACCTAGGCTCCACCATGAAATGACTCAAGGTGTTCATTAAAAACATATATCAGGTCTAGCGTTGACCAAACACATCAAGGAATCTATCAATTTCCTGTACAACGTGGGATCCATCAACTTTGAATTTGAAGCTGTCACCTTCTTCAGATTAGTGATCATGGGTGTGGCCATAGGTTTGTAGTCCTCCATCTAAAATCTCTTTAGGATCTCAATTGCATACTTACCTTGCCCAAGGAAAATATCTCATGTTCTCTACCAAACGTCCAAACCTAAGAAGTAATGCATCATGTCGATGTCCTTCATCTTAAACTCAACTGCCATGTCTGCTTTTCACCTTGCACTAAGTTTCTCTACACCTGTAAGAAACAAGTCATCTACATACCACACCAAAATGAGTAGATCAGTCCCAACAAATATGTAATACAAGTTCGGATATGTTTCTCTTTTGGTTAAGCCCATACTCTATAGCTATCCATCTATCCTGGAATACCATGCTCTCTGTGCCTGCGTGAGTCCATACAATACTTTCTTAAACCTGCAAACATAGGACTCCCCATTTACCTCAAAGCCCCGAGGCTACTATATGTACACTTCTTCCTCAGTGATCTCATTAAGGAAAATTGGCTTCACATCCATCTGATGTATCCTCCATCTCATAAACGAAACTAAGGAGCAAATGTCTCCTCATAGTCCACTCTCTCTCTTTGGGAGAACCCTCTCATTATGAACCTCACTTTGAACTTCTCAATGCTACCATTTGCTTCATGCTTGATCTTATATAGCCACATGGAACTCACTATTGACTTCCCCTCTAGTCTTGGTAGCATGTCCCGAACAACATTTTTCATGATGAAGGTGTACTCCACCATAGCACCCCGCCATACTTACTGGTTTGCTTCCTCTTAAAAGCTGGAAGGCTCAAAATCTATGATGTTGTTCATCAATGCCATGTAGTCTAGAAACTTCTTCAGAGGCCTGCTCCCTCTAAATGTGCTCCTAGGAGCCTCAACATACTCCTAAGCACCCCTCAATGTTTGAGTGAGCCTTGAGGTCTCTTGACAGAAGTAGAAGGGGCTATTGTCTCCTTCTATTCACTTGAAGGCTGCTGTACTAAGTTGGAAGTCATTGGTGACCTTGGCTCAACCTTTGGAGCTTTTAGCTCCTCATCCTTTGTCAATGGAACAGGCTCATGGGAATTTTTGGATGCAAAGTCTTCCTCAAACTCTACATCCCTGCTTACTATTGTCTTCCTCTTCTCTGGAATACCCTTCAAGCCTTTGAAGTCTCACTGTAACCTACAAATAAACCCTTCCCGCTGGAGGGTTCCAAGTCCCAACTTAGTCCTCTTTTCTATTGGTACATGGATATAAATTGGACAGTTGAAGATGCGGAAATGACTCACCTATGTTTTCACACTAGTGAATGCCTCCTCTGGTGTCTTGCCCTCCAAGATCCTATGAGGACATTGGTTCTTGATGTAGATTGTCGTGTTGCATGCTTCTGCCCAAAGAAACATTGACAAGGCTTGGTCATGAATCATGGCCTTAACAACCTTGACAATGGATCAATTCTTCCACTCTGCAACATCATTTGGTTGTGGGTTGTATGAAATAGTCACCTCCCTCTTGATTTTTGCCTCCTTGCAGAAAACCTCGAACCCCTTGGAGGTATACTCATCCCCATCGTCCGATCTCAAGACTTCGATCTTCTTCCCTATCTAGTTTTCAACTAGAGATTTGAACTCTTGAGTTTTGAAACCTGCTAAAGACCCCATCCTTGGTCTGTAGGAAGTAGATCCAAGTCTTGTGAGAGAAGTCATCAATGAAGGAAGCATAGTACATGCTTCTTGAAATTGATGCTACCGACATTAGTGCACAAACATTCGAATGCACTAGGTCTAGAATCTCCTTAGACCTATGCTGACTACTTGGGAAAGCAACCTTGGCATGCTTTCCAAGCGTGCATCCTTTGGATACTCCATGCTGCTCAATACTGAACTCTGGGAGACTTGTGGCTATCTCCCTCAGAATAGAAAACACCCTATGATGCAGGGGCCTCATCCTCTTGTGCCACAATGTTGCACAAGTTGTCACTGTTATGAACGAGAGCTTGAACAGGTTCACCCTGCAACCTGTAAAGATTACCTTCTCTTAGTCTAACCCCTATTATTTGTGCTGTATTTGGGCTAGATTCCTTCAGTTTGATGAGGACCCGTTGGTTCTTGAACTCAACTGCAAAGCCCTTATCCTCCATAACTAAAACCGAAAGCAAGTTCTTTTTGAAACATGGAACAAACAAGACATCGTGAAAATATAAAGAGTTACTTGACTTGAGTTAGAAGGGAATAGGGCGAACTCCTACTACTGGGTAGTTGGTATTATCACTGAGCTCAACTTGTACTCCCGAGTCTTGCTTTGTTAGACTAGAAAATAACTGTCGGGTTGATGTCATATGATGAAATGCCCCACTGTTTGCATACCACACATTCCTAGGAACCGTGTTGGTAGAAATGTACGATACCATCGAGAAATCCTTTTCGAACTTGGTAGCAAACTCGTTCATCTGAGTTTCTATAGTGGCTGATACTTGCTTTCACTGTTGCTTCCATTTACCCTTCTTATTGGGACACTGTGATGCGTAATGACTATTCTTATCACAAATGAAGCACTTGATTTTACTCAAGTCCTCCTTTCCTGGCTATGAGGACTCTTCCCCTTACCCTTGTTAGGCCTTTTACCTCGGCCCTTATTTGTTTGACCAAATAGGGCTAGGTTCTCGTCACCACCCTTCTTGCTAGCTTTTGATTCCCTCTGAGTCTCCTCCTGGATACTGTCATCCCTTAGCCTTTCAAAGTTAGGAAGGTTTTCACGAGCACAAATACCTTTGACAAATAGTTTCCATGAAGCAGAGAATCCATTCAATGCCATGTTCACTAGCTCTACATTTGTAATCTTCTCCCCAACTACTGCAAGTTGATCACGAATCTACGTGACCTTCATAAGGTAATTGGTAACTGAATCTGATCGGGTCATCTCTATGATTTTGAGTTTGTTTAGCAATATCATCTTTTTGTTTATGTTCTCACTTTGGTAGAGGCCAACCAAGGCATCAAACATCTCCTTTGTTTTCTTCTTCTTGGATATATGAGGAATCAAATGATTCTTTATGGCATCCATGATCATCCACTTGGATTTCACTTCTTTCTTGTGAGCTGCCAACTGTTGTGGATTTGTAGGCGAAGGCACAACATCCTTGACAATATCCTAGAGATCATTCTCTTCCAATAAGAGTGTAACCCTCACTTTCCATGACAAGAAATTTGAGGTGCCATCTAGTCTATCCTTGAATCTGAGGCTTGTTGAGGCCATCTTTGAGATCTAATGCACAAACTCCTAGATCTGAAAATTAGTCCTTAAAAAAGAAATATTGAAACCCTCTAACTGCTGGTCCTTCTCTCTGACAGTTGATTTACTGATGTAAATTCTTGAGAATCTCAATCAGACAAATAGCTCTGATATCATGTAAATTTTTCTAGCCTACATGACTGCTGTCCTAATGTCCTCTCATTAAATGACTCAAAACATAATTTATTAAACAAGAGAAAATTGAATTTCTGAACATTGCATCCATCACACAGTCGCTGAAAAATGAACAGCAGAAGAAGTAAAACACATAATTAGGGATTTGTCCTTGTAACCAGCTTTTAATTTCTTTGATCAAAGCTTACAATGTGACCTTTGCAGCTTACTTGAACCAGTAGCTGTACGGTCAATAAAATCACCTCGAACAACAGTTTACGGCCTGTGTAAAAGAGGGTGTAGCTACAGCGGTACAATCTGCTCTGTTTCTTCCTTTCTTGGGTAGCAAATCGCTTGCTCCCCTCTCAACACTGAAGCACACTCCAGCGATCCACAGAAGACTATGTATGGCTGGATCTGAGGGTGTACATACGACAGCCTGTGCATAAAGAAAGGACAGCACACAGCAATGTTACAGCTTGTACGGCCTGCTGTACTTACTGGTCACTTCAGCAATCTCCTCTTCTTCTCCTTGAATGCACTTTGCCCTCTTCCAGCTCTCTTGCTCTCTTCTCATGTGAGATTGACTTCTCCTATCTTGTCCTCTTTGTGCTTTGAGAGAGATAACTAATCTCCTCAATCCTAGCTGCCACCTATCTCAATCATGAGATGTACGGCTAAGATTAAATCCTAATCTAAGTCACTAATGTTCTAGAACTTCTAGAACATTTCATTTAGATTCCTAAGACCAATTGACTTCAAAACATAAGACTTTCACTTTTTCTTTTATTTTTCAATTGAAATTACAAGATGAAATTATTTCCCACTCTTCCCAAGTGGTCACTAAATAAATGTTTCAAACCACTTCCTGCATGTTCTCACTGAACCTGCACAAGAAGTTCCTGCTCGAATTACATTTCTCAACAATATTGAGTTGTTGTCAGCGCTTAGGGCATTGGCTTGCTCTCTGCTTGAGATCTCTTATCAACCAATTACGGAGTTGGACGAGTTAAATTGTATTTTCACCAGTGTGAATATTCTCTTTCGGAGAAATGTTGGACCCACTAGTTCATTTGGTACCAGTACACAAGCCTATTGGACCCTCAAGGGGAAGAAAATGAAGAGAGTGAGTCATCAACTGAAAACAGGGAGTGGGCAACCCCTTACAGTGAAAACAGTTTGGTCGGTTGCAACAACTGGACAACAAACCAATGCTGCACATGCATGATAACTGTTGAGAAAGAACCTACAAAGGCAGACCCATGTGAGGAATAAAAAATATTTTCTTCAATTTTGGAGAGAGATCAGAGCAAGAGTATCAAGTTGCTAAATAACAATCATCCTGTGTAGCATGATTGAAGGAGTCATCGCTCAGCCAATGACCTTTATTCCCCCTGAGTTCTTGTGTTTTTTTTTAATCCCATTTCTCTTCCTCTGATGTTATACCTGAGGGCTCTTAGATTATTGTATTGATGAAAGACTGGTTATGCCCCCCTGGATTCATATACATCTGATGTTACGAAGATTTTCTAGGATTTTGTATTCAAAATTCTGGCTTTCTTTTCTGCCCTGTTGCAATATAAATCTGAAAGAGTTTCACGTTGTTTGATATGTGTATTAGTCACCTTGCCTTGTATATTTGAGTTGTTGGATTCTTTTTATAAGCCCCATTATGCTTTCTATTTTTGTGTTTGTTGATGAATGAAGATTAGTATCAGTTCCTCTTCTAAAATCTGCAAATACAGTGTCTTCTTTCATTTCTTCTGTAGTCATAATTTCATACACATTTATTATATGAAGTCATGTATATGGGATAAAGGTGCCCAACAGGAAGGTCTCCACTGGGTTTGTATGCTCAAAGTTGTGTACTTTTATCAGCTTCCTCTAGGCCTAAAGTGGAGAGGCTTTGCCTTTAGTGAATGTCGCTAAGCCTTGTCCCTGCTACCAGGAAAACTTTGGGGGACAACAGAGTCAACTACTCAAAGGATTGATCTTGAATGGTAAAGTCATGGCTTTGTTCCTGAACCAGAGTGTTATGTAAAATTTGCAATTCCTTTATCCAAATAACACTTCTAAGTTTCAAGTTTCTATAATTTTGATATGCTAAGTGACATTTATAGAGCCTATCTCTTGAGTTGGAACAATTTCATTTTCAATAGAACTCATGAACTTAGTTATTTAAATTCTCTGGGGAAAGGTCTACTCTTGAATCTTACCAATATTTGAAAAGTTTGCTTCTAACTTTTCTTAATATTCTTTTTCTGAAACAATTTCTTAAATGTTTGGTCTTATGTGTGATGTCCCATCCCCAAGATTAGGCCAGCAGGGAGTGACTTAGTAGTCTATATGTTCCCGTAGACTATAGTCAGGCACAAACAGGGAACCAGATGGAGAAATAAGGAGGAATTAAGGCTAGCCGCTAAACGATAAATTAAGCCTAATTACTTAGGGAAAATCACTTAAGCCTAAGTCAACGAAGAAATAGAACAAAAAGGTGATAAGGGGGCGACTTAATGGACAAATATTTCACTTAGGAGAAAGGGCGCCTAGGTTAAGTGATGTCAACGGAGAATTAGGTCGGAAAGGGTATATA
>JASDQU010361273.1:0-11765 GCA_032191745.1 Picea mariana | reverse complement strand
GTAAAGGTGTCTTGATGTGATATATGCCAATATAGTACAATGTTAGCCAGGTTATCTATAATTTGATTAAACTGTCTTGGAATATGTGTAAATGTAATGAAATCAAAATGTCGAGATAAAAGTATAACTTGCAGGTATTTGTGAAAGAGGCAAGGATCATGAACACAATACACATTGTTGAGTTGGAGGACGACCAGTTGAGAGTCAAGTAAGATGCTAAGGTGATGAATACGACGATGGACGACATCAGCGAGGAGACCAATGACGACAGTGTACTCGGTTTAATTGTTGGTTGTTGAACCCAAACATATGCCGCTGGAGTGGACCAGTTCATGTGAGGGGGAATAGAGGGCCCAAGTAGCCGAAGTGAGATTCTGTGTCCAATGACTGGAGTTGTCGACGTAACCGATGTGGTAGGCTGATGGAGGAGGCATCTTTCAATAACACAAATGATAGTTTAGGCGTGAGGTATGGAAAAAATATTAAAAACACTATAAAAGAAAATAACCTAATGTAGAATGTCTATGCTCAGGCATAAAATTTATTTAAGTACAACCCATTGACGGGTTCTTTGAGAGAGAGGCCCTTGGGGAAAGCCAGGATGTATGTGCCTTTGGTGAGGCAATGTTGGATAATGTAAGGGCCATGCCACAGTGATTCGAATTTTCCATGACCAAGGGTATCGTGAGCGATATTGTAAGCAAGGATGAGGTCGCCTTCATGAAATGAGCGAAGGTTGACATGGCGATCAAAGGTGGCTTTTGATTGTTTTTTGGCTGCCTCATTGTTCTATAATGAAGATCGACGATCTTCATTGAGGGAATCTAAGTTCAACAAACGCTACTCCATTGGAGAAGTGTCGGGTAATAGCTCAATTGTGGTGCGTAAGGTGGGGATATTGCACTCGATGGGAAGAGTGGCCTCGACTTCGTGGACTAGATGAAATGGTGTGAAACCAATGGTCATTTTCACGCCCATACGATAAGCCCATAGCATGGAAAATAACATATGATGCCAATTGGTCTTATGTTTGTTAACCGTGCATTGTAACATGGTATTGAGGACCTTGTTAACTGCTTCAAGGTGTCTGTTAGACTGAGGGTAATATGGTGAGGCAAACTCATGGGATAATCCTAACCGGGATGAGAGTTCGATGAAAATATCCTTCTCAAAATATTTCCCATGATTAGAGACTAGTTGGAGTGGTACTCCAAAGCGGGATATGACGTGATTAAAGAAAAAACGCACTGCAGTGTCAGCAGTGTTGTTCAAGGTAGGCATGGCTTCAACCCAGTTTGTGAAGTAATTGACTGCGACGACGATGTATTTGTGTCCATTGTTGGATGGAGGGTTGCAAGCCATGAAGTCGATGCCCGATTTACAAAAGGGATTTGTAGTAATGACTGGGTGTAGAAGAGCAGGTGGTGCTCGTGCTTTGTTGGCATAAAGATGACATTTATCCCATTGTTTCATGGCATAAATGCAATCGTGAAACAATGCAGGCCAAAAGTAACCTGCGCAGATGATTTTTTGAGTA
This sequence comes from Picea mariana, assembly GCA_032191745.1. NCBI lineage: Eukaryota > Viridiplantae > Streptophyta > Pinopsida > Pinales > Pinaceae > Picea > Picea mariana. Next base: position 10,228 of record JASDQU010361273.1, on the reverse strand, counting down.
GTGGACATCCCTGAGAGATGGCCCTCGAACGCGCCGCTATGGCAGTCATTCAAGACTCTATCGGCCTCGTCAATAGTCAAGCATCGACGAAGTATGGTGTTGACCCCTCACAGATATAAAACATCTCCGATGACGAGATAGTGGGGGGCCTGATGGTGGATATGGTGATGATCATCTCGTGAGAGGTGGTTATTGAACTTTTGGGTTTGGAGGTAGACGAGGAGGTCACCATACCAAGGATCATCCGAAGTGATGTAAAAGAGATGTTTATCGGGGAAGTCAGTATTGACAGAGGCATTGGTAGCATCGGAGGGGAAGGCTGTGATGAGTTCGGCGAGGACGAGATATTTGTTGCTCCTGGATGTTGAAAATTCAAGATTGTACTCTGGAAGGATAACAATCCATCGGGAAAATTTTCCATTAATTTGCCGACGACTGAGCAAGTATTGCATGGGGTTGGAATCTTCTATGACTTTGGTCGTGCGAAGCAAAATGTAATGGCACAGTTTTTGGACTGCGAGAACGATGACAAGGGATAGTTTATATTCATGATTATACTTCAAAGGTGGCCCTGAGAGGTTTTTACTAATGTAGTAAATGACATGCTCATGATCATCATCTCCTATTTGAACGAGAGCTCCTGCTACTGAGACGGCTGACGCTGATATGTAGAGGATATAAGCATGATTATAGTTGGGTGAACTAATTAAAGGGGTGTTAGAGAGTTCCATTTTAAGATCGTCGAATGCTTTTTGGGCATGTTCATCTCAGTGGAATGGGATTTCATGGCGTATTAAACGAAGGAAACCATGTGCTCGAGTAGCATAGTCTGGGACAAATTGCCTTAAAAAGTTAGCTTTTCCTTGTAGGCTCTAGAGTTGGCGTAAATTCTGTGGGGGTGGAATTTCTTTGATGGCCTGGACTTTGAGGGCATCCATGGTAATACCACTTTGGAAAACGATGAACCCTAGGAGGCACCCGACAGTGACGCAAAACACACACTTAAGGGGGTTCAAGCGGATTTTATACTGACGACACCTTTGGAGGATGATTCATAAATCATCAAGATGTTGAATTCATTTTTTGGATTGAGCCATGAGGTCATCCAAGTATGCGAGGATGATATGAGCCAGATCATGAAAAATGTATGTCATAGCCCATTAGAAAGTTGCACCAGCGTTTTTTAGGCCAAAAGGCATGACACGATATGAAAAAAGTACCCCAAGGGGTGGTGAATGCGGTTTTGTATTGATCAACTGGGTGGATTTGTATTTGGTTATAGCCAGAGAAACCATCCATGAATGATAAAGCCTCGTGTCCTGCGCAGTCGTTGATAATTTGATCGATCAAAGGCGTTGGAAAGTTGTCTTTGGGACAGGCGTGATTGAGATCACGAAAGTCCGTGCGTACATGGATAGTGCCCTGTTTTTGGTTAACGGGTATAGGGTTGGAAACCCATGAGGTATAGGCAATGGGGTAGATGAACCCAGCAATGCGTAATTTTTCAATCTCGGCCTCGATAGCAGCTTCTTTGGACGGGTGTAGCAGTCGTTGTTTTTGGTGAACCAGTGTGATATCAGGCCAGGTGTCTATGCAATGTTTGACAATAGAGGGATCAAGGCCAGGCATCTCTGTGTATGACCAAGCAAAAATATCTCGGTATTCTTGGAAGAGGGATTTATAGGTACTGATTTCTTGAGGAGTGCATGCGACACCAATGGTAATTTCCTCGATGACTCCATTTTTGATGGGAATATTGATTTTGATGGTGGGGGAAATGTTGGCCATATTGCCTTCTTCAAAAGAATTAGGGGCGGGGATGGGGTTGTTGAACCAGTCGATATGCCCTGATGGGATAAAATCCTTGGTTTCGACTTGGTATATGGGGTGTTGGTTAGGAGGCATGAAGGCTTCCTGTGAAAGGAAGAGCGCTCTGTGGTGTAGTGCATCCCATGGGTAGTCGGGTGTAGTTAATTCCTCGAGTATGTCCTCGTCACAGTAGAATTGTCGGGAATACAAGGGAATGAAAAGAGTGATATCGGTGACTGTCACCATGTGGTTGTCCTATGGTGATGAAGAAGCAGGGGGAATGATGCAATGAGATTGCGATGGTTCGCTCAACATAAACCAAATATCGAGATACTGAGGATTATTAGTGGTAGTTGGGCGTAAAATTTCCATGGGGAAATGAATGGGAGAATTGGGGGGATTTGGGGGTAAATCCTCGTATAAGTCATCTAAGAACCATGGAGGAATAGGGAGTGCTTCTAGTTCAGAAGAAATAATATGAAGAATCTCTAGTGATGGGGTAAGCTTAATCATCGATTCTATAGGGGGTGCAAGGGTTTGAATCAGGGTTACTTGGCGTTGCCTGTATTCAGTGTTCATAGGACATTGTTATGTAAAATAATCTAAGGATTCGCATAGAGAGAAAAGGCATCTCATACATTCATTGACTGAAGCCGTGACATAATGGATGTCAGTGATGTTTGGTGGGCATGATGTAGCTGGACTAGGTTTGTGCTGGAACCTTTGGCATACTGCTACTAATCTCTGTCAGAATTAATGTAGCGTTGGGCAATGGTGTGTATAATGGCCATATTCTAAACATATGGCGTAAGGGAATTTGGTTCGTAGCCCTTTGCTACTTATGTTAGGGGAGGTAGCGGCAGTACTTGATAAAGTGACAAACGGTGATGGTGTTTGATTGAGTTGAATTAGGTTACATAACTCGGGTAGAGATGGGAATTTTTTGGTTGGGTGTCCATCTTTCTCACATAGCGCACAAAGAGGTTGGACGCATGGGGGAAGTGGAGCTGTGGGTTCCTTCTTCTTTCACTTGCCCCCAACTTTGGTAGAGAGGTTAGTGAGTGGGGGTGTAGGGGGTATGGTGGGAGTGAGTATGGGAATTTTCATTCGGATTCCTTTGGTTTGGGGAGGGAGGAATGGTTGAAGAACCATCTCTAGTGGATGTAAATACCAAACTGGGATTGCCAACACAATATTAGGGAGGGTAAGCATTGCGGCTACTTGGAAAGCTTGTACGCCTGGTGGAGGGTAAAAGAAGGGGATTTGAGTAATGGCTTGGGGAACTATCTCCCAAACTGGGATATGGCCTTGGGGTGAGGTGAAATCGTGAACTAGTGGAGTCGACGAGTTCGTAGGAGGCTCATGAGGGAGGGGCTCTGCGACTAGTGGAATGTCATATATGAGAGAAGACTCCCTGGGAGGAAGGGTATCCTCAATGTCAGTTCCATTGGATGATACGACACATACCTGGTTGGAAGGATGAAGGATTGGTGGTGCACCATGGTAAGTTCCTAACAAAGATGGGTCTTTAAAAATTCCAGGCCCCATTTCGATGAGTGGGTATGCCTCAGGATTAGTATGGATGAAAGGGAGAATGTTATCGATGTTGGCAGAAGGGTTAGGCTTGTAATGTGAAACTTTGTCAATGGTAATGATCTTCCCATTATGGGGGAACATCATGGTTTGAAATATGGAAGAGACAATTGCCTTCATAGTGTACATGTAGCTACGACCGAACAAGATATTGTACTTGAGTGGGGCATCGATAACTTCAATGTCAATGAGAATGGTCTTGCCCTCGAGTTCTATAGGGACATTTTGGAAGATCCCTTTAGGAGAAGATGGTCGTCCATCATAAGCTCTTAAGGTAATGGCAGATGGTATGAGTTCGGGGGAACCAATTTTCTGCCATACAGACTTGGACATGATGCATGTGGATGCACCTTCATCGATGATGCACCGATGAACTTTAATGTTTCGAATTTTCACTAGGATTTGAAAAGCGATGAGAGTGGGGAGACAAGGTTCTCCACTATCGAGATCAATTGTGATGAGTTGAGTATCTGCAGGGTCGACTGCCCCCAAGGTGGAAAGTAGTGATTTCCATTGAGTGGGACAAATTTGAAGTACTTCTAAGACTGACATTGCAGCCAGGGACTGTGCTAAGTCATTGACCAAACTATAATTATGAGCCACCCTAGCCTGCGGGTTGTGGACATTCCTGCGCAATGAGATGCGAGGGATGCAAAGAGGTGTTTCTGTGTTAGGGAGAGGAATCATCAACCAGGGGTCCCATTGGTGTTGGGATTGTTTCTGGGGGAGTGGGAGGAGACTCAGTGGGTGCATGGTATTGACGACTACGTGTCTATAGAAGGACTTCTTCCTCACTAGTGAGGAGGATAGTACAATCTGCGAGATTTTTTGGGTTGAGATATTGTCCCAACTGTGGTGGGGTAGGCTGCATGTCCTGATGGGTGTTCATCACTCCCTAGGGTGGAATGGAGTTCTGTAGCATGGTTGGGGATGGTTGTTGTATGTATTGTTGTGGGGCCTGTTGAGGGGCAGGCGGTGCTGGAGAATGTGGTCCATTTACTGAGTCTTTCATCCATTTAAAATCAGTGATTTGGGGGCAATGATGAGTATAATGACTGAACTCACTACAAAGGGCATAGGGGAAGTTGGTTTGAAGGTTATTGTTACTTTTCCCTTGATGCCTGTTGTTGTTTCCCCCTTGGGGGTTCTGTGTCCCTTGGTTCTGGTTTCCCCCAGTAGGCTAGTTCTGTTGGGGGTGATTTTCGCCTTGGCCTGGTTTGTTATTGTTCTGATTTTTTCCTTTCTTTTTGGCATTATTTGACTGATGGGTTGGATTTTCCATATTCAGCTGTTCAAAATTTTGATATTGCTGAATGGGATAGGGTTGAACAAAATTAACCCCAGCGTAAGGGTGTTCTTGTGGTGGAGCTATGGGTTCTGAAAGGCCAGGGAATGGAAAGTATGGATTATTTTTTGGTAATGATTCGTAAGGTACATAGGAAGGCATGGCGCTTTCGCTAGTACTTAGAGTATAAGCTGAGGTAGAGGGAGTACCAAAACTTGTTTGCATAGGTGGGCGTATTATGGGTGTCGGCGGTGGCCCACTGATGGGTGGAGGAAGGGCAACAGAGTGGTTTTTTATAAGGGAGTGGGGGATAATAATGGGTTCCTCCATATGCTGACGAATATTGAGGTGTGCCATACATTGGTGGTTGTTGGGGTTGTGGTGCATGGTGCATGGTGTTACCAATCAATCCATCTGCTGAGTGAGACATCCCAAGTTTATCTTGGCCAAATGGCATGGATTTTGGGAGATCGGGAAATATTGTGTACAAGTACCCTGATTATGAATAGATGAGGTCGTATTGTTGAGACTTACTGATGGCTTCTTCTTCTGATTGAGGGAAGGTGGAAGCTACATCTTTACTGAGGAGAGAGACAAGTGATCTGAGAAACCAATCAAAACATTGTTGTTTGGTGGTTTTTGCTTTGCACAAACTACGTCGTCGACGCCACTCATGAATGTGATCAACAATATGTGTGGCTAAGGTTTGTTTAAAATTGGAGTTTAGTTCAAGACCATTGTCATGGTGAATTGGTAATAGGAAGAAGGTCAAAAATGATTTGGCGAAGGACTCGAAAGTCGCATGGGACCCCGATTTTTCGTTTACGTACCATTTGGTTGATGGGCCAGTGAGTGTGCATTGTAATAATTGTAGTCGGATGGAATCATCCATAATGCTATTGGAAGAGCACCATAAGTGGAAAGTCATGACATGGTTGGTAGGGTCATCTCCTGCCTTTCCTTCAAACTTGGGGATATCTGAAGGTAGTTTGGTAGGCATTGAAAACCATGTGGGGTCATACAATATAAGATCATTTTTGAGTTTTCTTAGATTTGTTATGCTGAGAGAGGCCAAGTATGGCATCTGGAGTGGTGGTGGAGGATTAATTCCAACCATGGTGTGAGTGGTTTGTGAACCTGACCCTTGGGGGGGACTAGGTGGGTTTGTACTTCCCCCTTGAGAGGAAGTTAGCCCCCCGCTTTTGTGTAAAAGAGAGAGAGTGGACGGTGAACCTTGGGAATTGGACCCAAGTAAGGTGGAACCAAGCAAAGATGATCCTAAAATAGTGGCCCTCACCGGAGTGTGAGAAGGTGGAGCCAATGAGTTGGCAAGACTAGGAACTCCCTCTAGAATAGGAGGGAGGTTTAGCAAGCATCTGGAATGATGAGGGTTCTGTGGGTCCCCTATGATGTCTGACTAGCTGAGTGGATGTGTGCGAATAGCCTTTGTTGCAATTCTTGAATTTTACACGATATATATCTAAATCAAATGTAATCAAAAGTGCATCATACATAAATTGTTTTGATAAAGAAGCATATATGTGGATAAGCGGATTTTGTCTGTGTGGGGGAAAAATGAAAACAAATGCTCGTGTCCTAAAAGATGTAACATCCTTCCTCTCAAAATAGCATTGGACCTTCCAATAGCACTCGATAGTGGGGTTTGAAGCCACCGGAAGAGGAACTAGTGAAGGATGAAGCAATCATTTATAATGAGGGGTAGAGGGGGCATATCCTAAAAGAACTGGTGATATTTTCCAATAGCCACACAAAATCTAATCAAGGTGCAATTGCAGCCCACAATTGACACCTAGTTAGATGTCCTAAAATTTGGTCACTAGGTACCTCGGTCAAAGTGCGACATTTAGATTTTCAGCCTAAGAAATGGGTCACGGGCTGGATCCCGTCCAAGAGGTGGGTGCCTCAAGGGGGGACGAATAGAACAACCAGACCTCAGCCTTCAACCCTTCACAGGTATCTCCCTGCCTTATGGTGTTAGGAACACTTGACTTGGAGGATTTAAAGTTCCCTATTTGACAACTTCTATTGTTTTGAAAATGTGAGAACCAGATAACAGGGAGTTATTTGGATGTCTATCCCTGAAATCCTACCTAGATTAAAAGATTTCTTTTGGCACCTCCTATGGAGGAAAACTTAGTGAGTTTTTAAAAAAAATTTAAATGTGGTTGTTTGAGAGATTGGGGGTGTGTACCAATCTCGTTGAAATTAAGTGGGAATGGATAGTTTCGTCAAGAAAAGGGTGGGGTGTTTCGGAATTCGTTTGGAGGAAACTTACTTCAACTTCAACATTTTGAGATGAAAAATATGTGAGTGTGGAGTGACTTTTGTGTGTGAATGAGTGAAAGTGTGCTAATCTTTAATAAATTAGTTGTTGCCTTGCTACATGTGGACTTCGCTTGGTCCTTACAAGTCTTTGATTACCTAATTAACTAAATGTCTTTGGTACAACCTTGCGGAATTCAAAAGTCCCTAGGAAGCTAACATGTGGACATGTGGGTCTGTTACTATTCCTTTAACTCTGTATTGTGATTTGATCTAAGAAAGCTTTGAAACTACCCTAGATTGTGATCACGTGGGAATGTATGGGCCCGTTACAAAACCTTTAAACTTCCCCAGTGATTTAATTTAAGAAAGTAAATTTCAACACTATCCTATCTTTGTAGCATGTGGGCATGTATGGGCCCGTTACAATCTGAGATGTGTTTGAAAAATAAACTAAGAGGAGTCTCAAGGGGGTTGTTGTCTTCTCCTAAAGGTTTTAGTCTTTTTAAAGGAGATGAAATTGTCCTACAACCTTTTTCTGATTCTCAAGATCACTTTGAAGCGCGAGAGAAGAGCATACTCAACGATTGATATCCAATTTCTAGTCCCAATGTAAGTTTTATGTGATTACAAATGATTCCAACTTATACTCTTAGTCAAAGAAAGCCATCCATTTGGAAAAATGAAAACAAAAGAGGGAATAATGATTTTAAACCCCCTAAGTGCCTATGTGTTTTTGACTAATCCCTTTATATGGAGAGGGAACTAAGTGTGGTGCAGATTACAACATGCATGGAATCATTTTTAATAAGTCTAGGGGCCTTCCACAAATCACAAAAAGTCTTACAATGTGTATTTTTCTGCACAAGTGCGCGGGTCTCAGAGTAGATAGAGGCACACTTATCACCAATGCGCGAATCGAAAAAGACTTTTGGGCACAGGTGCGTGGAAGGCGCTGAATAACACAGTAATTTTGGTGCACGTGCACACGATGCGCGACTGTGGGCCAATGAACCCGTGCACACTTGTCACATGGCCGTGAAGAAAATTCTAGATGGAATTCTCTCAATTCAACTTTGAATTGAGTGTTTTGCAGGTCAGCTTAGGCCAGTTATGGTACCTGGAGATTAAATAAATCGAAATAAGAACTAGAATAACCCAAATATGGTAGGAAATTGATACCTTTCCCTAGTGGAGTCGTGTTGAGCCCCAACAACTCCCCTAAATGTTTTACAAAATTTAAAGGGCCCCATTAGAATCTTGATAATTATAATGAGCTACATAATCAACCTTTTCAAATAGTTTCAGTCCTTTGCTTGCTTTGAGACAAACTTAAGACATTCACTTTAGTATGAGACATTTATTACAAGAGTATATGTCAAAAGTTAAAAACGAGCATAAAAATCTCAATTTAAACAAAAACGTTAATTTTTATCAAATGTTTACTTTTGTTTAAATTAGGATTATGTGTTTATTCTTTTGCTCATTAGCAAGTTTGACTATTTTGAATAATGTGTTCAATACTTCATCAAATAATATCTTGGTTGGTTTATCATTTTCATGAAATCATTTAGTGATATTAATTAATTAAATTCCTTTTTCATTTTGCATCTCATTTCAAAATAATAATAATCAAAGAATTATCTATCATTTGTTTAGAACTTATAGTTAGTTTAAATTCATTTTTTATTTTATTGTTCTAGATTTTGTTTTATTCTCAATTTTTAGGTTATTAATTTAGGTTTCTTTTTGTTTCACAGGTTTCTATTATCAAATATTTGATACAGATTTGATCATGGCTTGATTTTATTATCCAAATACGTTCAATATGATTGATCCAAACATAATTTTGGATTGCTACAAATAATTTTATGAGCAACAACAGATAAAATTTGGAAAGGCGTCAAGATTAGACATACGATTTTGCAGAACTAATTGTAGCCAAACCGTGAGGAATTTCAAGAAACGGTTGAAAACTCAGAACCAAAATGGACCCATTTACCTTCCGCGTAGAGATTTTTCCAAACAAATGCATGATTTGAGAGATATTTGGGTCTCTTTTAGAGGCAAATTTCAGGTGGTGGAAATTAATAGTGATGCCCAAACTGTTCATTCATTTGATAAATGAATTTGTTTGGGCATCCAAGAATTGGAGAGGAGGATTTTAATCCTTTCTCTTTTGTATATTATTGCTTTTGTAAACTTTTTATTTCTTTTCAAATGGATTAATGGATGGTTGGAATCTTTGGGAGAATGGATGAATATGTTTAAAGAAGAATATGGAATCCCAGGTTGCTTAATGGCTTTTGTCCTGTAAGTAAAATGGTTTTATTTTCATTATAATATATTCATATTTTTTGAATAATTGATTATGCATTGATTTAAATAGCTTTAGTCTTTTTTATCAATACATGGTTAATTATTATCATTTATGTATTAATTTTTCCAATCTTTAAAGTCTATTATCCAAACAATTTCTTCCAGGACTACAGAATGGACAATTGATTCCAAAAACTTAATAGAACAACATATATGCATTTTGGCTTTAGCCTTTTGTTTATATTGTTGTTATTTATGTTTTTTTTAATCTTGTTACATGTGTAGGTCTAATATCTTTATATTAAATGATTTGTGATGTGTAGGAGGTTTATATTATAAATACCATCTATCATTTGCTTCATCAAAATACAAATGTTGTGATTATATCTTTGATTTAGATAATGAGATTTATCTTTGAATTTTAAATTGAATGATAAAATCCATAGATTGCTTCCAGATTTATCTTGTTGCAATCATGTATAATTATGAGATCACAGGTTTATGTTTGTGTTTCCCTTTCTGTCATTAAAACCTAAGCTGCCAATACATGTTCTGAATTTATTTAGAACAATCATAAGGTTCATTGCAGATTTCTCTCTTGGACAAGGTAGTTGGATGTTCACCACTCACGCAGATGCTTGGATACACCTCACTAATTCACTGACAGGATAGCTTCTTTGTATTTTTCTGTTGTTTACATATCATTAAAACTAGAATGTATGGTTCAGCTTTGACTATCCACATCTTCATGTTTCGTTAACTGTTTTTTCCAGATTCTATAAATTTATAAAAGAAAAACAATAAATATTTTTATGTTCTTTCTTTATCTGCTTCCTAAAAGCAATCATTTTTCACATCGATTTCGTAAGTTTTGATTGAAACTTGCAGCTTGTAAATCATGTAAATAAACGAGACTTGGATATCTTCTGCTTAAATAAA